>JAECUM010052985.1:0-21317 GCA_016617855.1 Megalonaias nervosa
ATATCTGTGTGTGTGTGAAAATCTCACTCTCGTCTGTTATGTAACATATTCCACAATGAAACTTGAAATAAATGTATCCTTTGTGAAAAACATATATGATTGGAAACAAACTTGTAAAAATCTGCCATGAAAATTGACCATAGGGTTTGTTTGCCTTTCTATTGATATATATTCTTAATATTGAGCATTAAACTCCATAAATCCGTGCTAGATGTCAGTTCATTACATTATGCCGCCCATTTTCGTGGAGAGGTGCCAGGAAGTGGGGTGGGGATAAGGGTGGTGTGGTCGGGTGAAGTGAGTTCCCTCTATATAACATTTGGATTGTAGAATACATTCATTGAAAGACACAATATCTGACCATGTAATACCTGATCAGCGCATTACAAACTAGATGCACAGAAAAGTATGTTTAATGTCAACATGCTTAGACACACAATGAATGACATTCTTTACACTGTTATATCCTAACTGAAATTATTCAGACGTTCACGAAAAAGACTGTTCTGAGAAAGATACCAAGTTGATGAGACATGTTTTGGATGCAAATACGAATAACATACTATTTCAGAGTTTTTTTGTTAACAAGGGATGTACCGTATTGTGATTTCAGAACACAATCAATTAGCGTTCAGACATTTCATATCATCATTAAAAGACATGTACAGTGGTTTCTCTCGGGTGGAAACTTTTGGTGGTTTACAAAAGAAGAGTCCGAATAACCCGGAAGAGAAAAAAACATTCTACAATGAGAATTATAACGCATTTTATATATTACGCTAGTTTAAATTATCGCTATTATTAATGGAGATTTTGTGGAGAAAAAAAATCTTTATTCCTAAGCTAGTCTCACTTTTCACAATTCTTTAGACATTATCCCTGTCCGGATGTACGTCCAGAACTGCAGGGTAACATACCTATTCCCTAGTGTTGTGTTAATAATGAAAATAATAACATTTTTAATAACAATACAAAACACCCTTATCAATTCAAGTATTATTACTTACCGTCCGTATGCCCGCTCAGCTCTGCGTATGGTGACCGTATGTTGTACCTGCAAAATGAATTACATTTTTATACCCCCTACGTATGCGTCTTTGTATGCAGAAAAGAAAAAAATGACCTAAATAACTGCAAGCCATTATCTTGTTTTGTACTAACAGGTAATATCAATTCGTTGGTCCACCTTTGTTGCAAAGTGTAATGTGAGACATTTTCTTTCCAGTGTTACTGTCATTGACGGTTAATTTTTTCACGTGGCTACAGAATATTTTGAAATAACCACTCATGTAAAACAGAGATGTGTTTGTCATTAGATCCATAAATGCTAGCTACAGACTAACAGTCATTAATCCTATAGGTGAGAACTTCATAGAAATTCTCTGTAATAATCTTTATATATTTTGGTTACTGTCTTAGGAATCCCGTGTGATTGTGAAATTAGATGATACATAATTGTTGAGTCTACATGCCCGTGTATCAGCTAGGCAAGAATGTCTATGTCATCGACTTTGTTGCATCATTTTCGGTGATATGCTTGCACGCAGGCCAAGTTATGGGTATCGTAACCCGCGGAATAGTGTTCGAACCTCCGTATAGAACGAATTAAAAAGATGATTCTAGAATCTGTAATATATGTAAGTATATCAAGTATGTGAATGTATCCTTTGGCACTCTCATATATCAAATATGTGAATAACCCCCTTGCTCCTGTTACTTCTCCAATATGCAATTAAACCCCTTGCTACCGTACCTTCTCAAATATGTGAATTATCTTTTTACTGTCACTTATTGCATACCTTATTAACGCGCTTGCTACTGTCACTTCTCAGATATATGTATCAATGACCCCTCCCTTGCTAGCATTACTTCTCAAATATGTAAAAGATACCAGATCATGTGTGGCGTCAAAAGAACATATATACACGTAGCTGAGCATGTGTACGTCACGTAGCTTTGGTCTGTAGCTGTAATCTATCAAAGCCTGTTAGAATCTCGATTATCATGTAGTAACTGTTTGACTAATTTGTAACTCGCGTACAAAGGGGAATTATAACACATATTATTATGACTAAATTTGTTACTGTCGTAAAGGGGTTACTCATAGATCTGTTCTCATTTTGATCCGAGGTGAAATGCATGAAGAAAATTTAATTAATCATCCATCCGGTTCCTAACTAAAAGATTATATTTTCTGCAGAGGATTTTTAACACGCATGCCCTCTGCAATTCAAGAAAACATTTTACTGAATCCATCTTTTGTTGGTTTTAGCGACATTTTTAACGCAATATTGTCTACGTCATGCCGAGAAAATGGGAACTAAATGACTAAAGGAGCAGACAAGCTAGGCTGTCTTGGGTGGATTTTGAACGAGCAACCACTCAATTAAAGGTCCGACGTTCTACAACCGATCGACCACGGCTCATTGTTTGCTTCAAGTCATAGTACACTTGATAATGGACAGCTTGCTGTCTTTGTTTGCAAAGGTATATCACGTGTGCTTCATACTCTGGTCACATTAACAGGGTATCGCAATAGTTTCATTAGGTCCAATTAGAATGCGAATCAGGTTTAATAGTTAGGAGAAAGGGTCCAGCAATTCGATTTCTGAATGCTTAGGAAAACAACCGTGTTATCAAGGCAGTAATAAAGTTGCCTTTTGTGCCAGTTTGACAGATATAGTCCGACATCTTCGTCTCTTTCCTGCGAATTAAACCTATTTCAGAAGAATAAAGTTCGTCTTTGAGAAGAGATTATATGTAAATATAGAGTAGCATGAAACTGTAAGTTTGCTTTATTTGCCCTTATGGGACCATTCCACCCGTCCTCGCCTCTACTTGCATGACATATTTAGCCGCAACGCGAGACAGACACACTACCAGCTAATGTGTTTTCGATCAATAGCCAGTTTTCTGAACAAGGATTATTTGGTTTTTGCTGTCGGTAGATCTGAGCTGTTGCGTATTTGTGGTTGTAAATATGTATGATTTTTTATTTCTTCCAGTACAATCTCAAATTCGGCCGCACTGATTATTTTATCTTCGATTACTGCCCAGTACAATTAGCTGATTGTATTTAGACTGATTTGTATCGCCGCAAGTAATTCGGGGTAGGTACATATTCATGCATTCAGTCACATTGAAAATAATTTGCCAGTACCGCCAGAGAAATCGGTTACTATCAATATAGCTCCGACAATAGTACCTAATGGTGCACCTAAAATGGTTGATGTTGTTGTGATTCGAGTTACACCAAGACCAATATCTTCTACCTCAGTAAGACCATAAAGAGCATCTACGACCAAATACGTGTGTTTGTATTTCACGGTCAGTACAGTTCTTTCGGTAGTTTCATCTAGCAGCTGTTGTCCCGCTTCAGTTAGTTTTTCACGCCTTTAAGGCTTAGGGTTCATCAAAGCCACCTGGCCATTGTATAAACAATCCCGGAGAGGTTTCATATTTACTGCTGTAGTCAACATTTTGGCGTGTGCCTGGGCGATGATTCCATTTGTATACATTAGGGTGATTCCAGCTATCAATTTCTATTTGTCCCTTATCAACATTATATTTTAATGTGCAAGAGGGGCTGCTAACACCGCTTAGACGCAGATATTCCAGATTTATACCTATTTGTTCCGTCTTTAAAAGTTCTTGACGTTTCAGGTAAAAGCACAGACATTAACGTGCAAACCATTTTAGGGAAAACGAAGCTGAGAAAGTTAAGAAAATTAATTTCTTCAGATGTCCCGTTTATGAGAAATAGATTGTTGCGAGATTGCAAAGATAAGTGGGAGCCAAAAATTAATTTCCGAACCGCTTTGTTCCTAATTTCTGCAGATGCAGCAATACCGTTGTTCGATAGCCTCGTCGTTTTGGACATCGCTGGTACCAATGACTGTGACAAGATAGATACGTTTTACTGCGAGATAAAGGTCAACGTAGTAGGCGGAATCGGCCTTAAGTTAACTAACAATCCGACAGCTTCCGATTGTGACTAAGAAGATATGTTACGTTGGTTTTCAAATGCAAACCGGTACATTGCGGACGTTAATGGAATAGTGTGCGTCGAAAGCGGAGGTTTCATTTCGATTTATACGGATGACATTGATTCTTACAGGAATAGTTGTAATTTTCAGAGGTACAGTGGTCTTCTTGCGCTATGTATGTTTCCTATCATTATGACCATATGTGGTGTTATTTACATCCGCTATTATCGGCAAGTTCTCAGAATAAGAGAGATTCGTAAGCAGCTCGACGAGTTTGCTGAGGACAATTTTTACGTGGAACGAAACTTTCTTCTTTACCTTGCAAATTGTTTTTCAGATAGTGATATAGTGTTGAATAAAATTTTCTCGAACTAGAATCCAAATTCCAGAAGGAAGTTCGAGTGAGGGATAATCTTGTCTGCATATCAGACCGAGACTTTAATGTTGGGGTAAGTATCTCAGATGAGATCTTACATGTCGTTACTTCATCATCTGCTGTGTTAATTATCAACTCAAAGAAGTTTGCACGCAGCCGATCGTGCGAGTTTGAGGCGGAAATTGCCTGTATCACGGGAAACCAATCATCTTAGTGACCTTGGGGAATTGAAGGCTAGATCTCTTCCGGCCTCTCTAAGCAAAGTCTGCTTCGTGTGGACAAGACTGGAATGGCCAGGCTAGAACAAAATCAAACTAAATTGGAAGAGTTCTGTTAAACGTTGGTGAACGTCACCATTAAACACATGGCTGCAATAAGATACTGAATGAAATGCTTTTGTGGTGTCATTGTGTCATTGACATAAAATTAAAGGAATTCCGTTTTGCGTATTAATCGTGCATGCAAACAATGTTGTAAATACTAAGCACTTTACAATTAAACATTATCCTGTTGCAAACAAATAAATATAATCAGTCAAATTGTATAGCTGAATCAATAATGAATGATCTATAATATTAGTAAATCAGCAGTTGTATTAACGAATTTTTTTATATTTTGCTATAACAGCGTGACCATGAAAACAAATATAATACGATAATGTGATATGAGTTTCCCCCATTATGCATTTAGAACTGATTATTGTCTATATGTGTTTATTCAAATGCATTCTCAGAACACATGCAGCTTGAATCGTAGATTCGTGTTAATTTTGGGTGATCATTTCTATTTGCAAACCCATTTAACTAATAGAGTGTATATGAAAACATCAATTCAAGGTAGATTTTGTCTAAAAAATCAATTAGCAAATTGTGTAACATTATTCTGGTTACAATTTTGAAGAAGAATACTCATGTACCTTGCAAATCAAAATGAAGGTCTTAAAGATGAACACTATCAATCTGTAATACTGATATGGCACTTTATGGATGCGAATTTTTGCTTGCTAGATCTATATGTTCACCCTCATAAAAACTATATGACATAAACACTATGTCAAACAAAACAAATAAATACAGTGTTAAGTGAATGCAACCTCCCCAAGAGGTTTATGGAAAACTATCGTCGGTTCTTTATTGCGAATACATTGTTCTTCGTGTATGCGTAAAGAGATTGATTGTTTGATTAACACTCTTAAAAGTACATTAGGTAGCTGGATATGAGTGTTTATGGTAGTAAACTGGCCTGATCATCAAGAATTAGTTTTATTGACAAAATTAGCAATGTGTTTGTTGTAAAATACATGTACGTTTCCTCTGTTCCATCTCTCTCCTAAATATAAGTCTATCCCTATGAAGACTATAATATGTGCTTCGTTGAGACTTTATGCTGACTATACTATGTGCTTCATTGAGACTTTAAGATGCATATGCGGTGTAAGGGGTTTTCATGGAGAGGTAGTACCTCTGGTGGGGGTAGCAGTCGTACTCCTTCGGGGGTAGCTAGTCCATCTTTGGTACCCACTTGGCGCTCAGCTTTCACGTGTGGCTCCAAGAAGCTGTGGCAACGGCCACACCACGGGCAACGGCTTCGACTGGCCGACTAAACCAGGTTGAGGGTAGCCGACGGGTCTCAAAACCCTCGGTGAGTCAGGGCTTGTTACCCATAGCATGTGAAGAATGGACCCTGTGGACAGCTCGGAGGAACCACCAACTGGTCAACGGGCAGGAAAGCGAACCCAGCAAAGCGACGTGAAGCGCTAAGAGCAAGCCAAGACACGCAAGACGCCTTGGTCATGCACTGAATCCAGTCTCCATTTCAGCTGTCTTGACTACGTCTTGCCACTGGACAAAGTGGGACCCAACCTAGAGAGTGAGGCTGACGCAACGCAACTCTCCCTCTCTTTAATCCAATTCTCGCGCAAGTCATTTATGTCATCACCCGTTCCCAAGTCCTGCGGCGATGGGCGAGCTGCGACGCGGCAGGTGTGGATGCACTGGCAGCCGTAGTGGCGGGCCTGCACGCAGGTGGCTTGGGGCACAGGGTCGTTTTCCATTAACCTGAAGCAGAAATGGATTTTGGTAGCCGTCTGAGATACTATGCAGACCTCTTCAGGATAGCGCTGCTTACCTCCGTAGCCTTAGGAAAGGGCTTGAAAAGGTGCTCTAAAAAAAGCCTGCTTCAATTACCCCGACTAGCTTGTCGCGGCTGGAGGGAATCCCATTCTTGCGGTCGAAATACAATGAAAACCCGAAAGGTTCCCCTCATTCTTGGTGCGTTGAACATACGCACTCTACTGGATCATGCAGAGACTGACAGACCAGAGAGAAGAACTGACCTGATTGCAAGAGAACTTGCTCGCTACAAGGTAGCGATTGCAGCTCAGAGTGAAACTCGCGTGGCCGACGAGAGACAGTTGACTGAAGTTTTAACTGGCTACAGCTTTGTTTGGATTGGACGTGGTACTGATGATCGTGGTGAGAATGGACTTGGTTTTGTAGTCCAGTCGAGTCTGGTTAATAAACTCTCTAGCTTACCAAAGGGAATTAATGACCGGCTAATCATGCTGAAGCTACCCTTACCTGGAAAAAAGCAAGTCACACTCAGTAGTGTTTATGCGCCAACCATGACTAACTCGGAGGAAGCCAAAGACAAGTTCTACCAGGATCTGGAAGCTCAGATTACTTCAGTACCAAAGTCAGACAAGCTGATCATTCTTGCTGACTTTAACGCCAGAGTTGACGCGGACCACACCTCGTGGGAGGGAGTTATTGGTAGACATGCATTGGCAACTGCAACAGAAATGGACATCTGCTCTCGAGGATGTGCGCCACATATGATCTCCTGATCACAATCACTGTCTTCCGTCTGCCCAACCGTAACAAAACAACTTGGATGCACCCACAGTCTAAGCATTGGCATCTGATCGACTACATCTTAGTCCGTAGGAGTGATAGGCAGGATGTCCGTGTTAAGAAAGCCATGTGCGGTACTGACTGCTGGATAGACCACAGGCTACTGATATCCAAAATGAATCTTAGAATTCAACCACCCAGACGTCCACAGGGAATTAACGTCCAAAAGCGTCTCAACGTATCCAGTCTGAAATTCTGTAACACTGAGCAAGCTCTGTCTGAACCCCTGACAAGCCAGCTGCAAACCACAGACTAAGATACCGACGACGTAGAGCAATGCTGGGCGGCCTTCAAACAGCTGGTGTACTCTACTGCAACTGAAACCCTTGGCGTCACTGCGCGAAAGCACCAGGACTGGTTCGGCGAGAACTGTGAAGAAATACGGTCCCTACGGAGAAGCATTGTCTCCATCCTGCGTACAGCATCGACCCAAAGTCCGCTGCAAAGGAAAACGCCTTCAGCAGAGTCCGCCAAGCTGTGCAGAAGAAACTGCGCAAGAATGCAGGACAAATGGCTGAGCCGAAAAGCTGATGATATTCAGTCCTTTGCCGATAGACACGACATGAAAAAGTTCTATAGTGCTCTTCGTGATATTTATGGCCCAGTAACAACACGCACAGCCCTAATCTTGAGCTCCGATAATGTGAACACGTACTATGGATTGGTTCTCCCATGATTCATTTCATTGACATAATTGTCAAATTATAGAGATTTACAGCCTAATTGCGATTAATAACAATCTTCTCCAGTCGATTATTACAAATGTCTTTGTGTGACGATATCATTGTGTAAATTTATAGACCTTGTATTGAAATCATTGTACTCCCATTACAGTTTAGATACGTTATATGCATTATCCTTTGAAGAGTAAACCTGCTTGTTTTCTCTTGAAGCCGTTCTTTATGACACGAATTGTGGAGTGATCTGCTTTGTCTGCTAAATAACATCCGTATTTTTTCTGTATCTCCCAGTTTTCGCTGAAATAAGAAATTTAAGCTGTCTTTGTTAGGCTATAGCAATGGAACATTATGGTTTCTTTAGCAAAACAGTGGTGCAAACAGAATTAGAAACAGCCATCTTCGTTAGGATCTCTTTATCATAGAATCGGTAACTTTTACATTCTGTTTGTCGCAACTTAATGTCACCATAACATGAACTGTGATACCTTGAGCCACTGTTTTTTCATGTATTGATCTCTATATGTATGCTATGTAATCAACGGAGAACGTTTATTGGATAATACAAATGTTGCATATCAAGGGCTTTCAAAGTGTAAGACTATGCTGCAAACGCAACGTTCTTACGCTAAATTCTGGTAGGATAATTACATAAGTCTGCTGAAGCAGGCAAAAGTTTTAGATTCATTTGCTTAAATTGGACGTGAATTTGATGCTTGAATCACAGCTTTCCCATCACTATTGACTCATGAGTGCAATATTACTAACCAATAAAGGTACGGTTACATTCACGAGGTTTTCATTTTCTTCTATAACTGCTCCTAGGTTGGATGTCTCATTATGAAACTCTTATAGTCCCCAAATCCACAATCTTTCATCTTCTTTTGTTATTAGACTGAAAACATGGATTAGGTTTGAGCAAAAAGGGCTAATCTGTTAATATTAGTAAGAGATGTGTAGTCTCAGAGTTTTATTTTATTTCGAATTAATTCATGGTATGTCTTTATCACCATATGTATCTATGTCTGTGTGGATCTCTGCTTTACCAATTGACTTAAGCTGCATGTGTATATTATTTTACCTGCTTTGGGGTATATGACCTATACCAATCTGCCCAACTGACGTGAAACTTTTAGCCTCGTGGTATGTGAGAGAACTGGGATGGGAACGTATCGGATTCAGTCATCGTGTTAAATAAAGACATTTGCAATTTGGAAAACCAGCTTCCTATTTGAATAAAAATATATATATATATATATATATATATATATATATATATATATATATATATATATATATATATATATATATAGATAGATAGATAGATAGATAGATAGATAGATAGATAGATAGATAGATAAAGAATATAGGTATAGTATGTACGCTATGCCACGAGATGTATAATTTTTTTTCTAAAAGGAAACGAAGCTTGCTGAGTTTCCTTTTAATGAAAAATTAATAAAATGAGTGGTATATCATTGATACAGTGTACATACTGTACATATATTTAATTTATATCACATACAAATACATGTATTTGTCCTTTGAACGGAGTTCAGATTTGCTACAGGCAGCTGTGTATTGACCGAGAGAATGAACTCCTCACATCCCCGAGTGTGTCCGCAACAAAATGAAGTTCTATGCCTTTTGTGGCTATTCACAATCATCCTGCATTTTGAGAAGTCGATTGTTTTGTTTTCGTTTTTAGTTTCTATTTTTCTTCACATTGATTAAGTGAATATAATACATACTTATGATATAAACACCAAGGATGGTTTTAATGATAAAAGTAGAGCACTACAAAAACACATGGTTAGCTACGCCATTCACATGAACGCTGTCATTCACGTACCGGCGCATCGAAATTAATGTGGTATACAACCTAAGCGAAATGATGAACCAACAAGAGGTAATTAAAATATTTTAATATATTTGCAGTTGATCTAGGTCACTATTCTGCTCTAGTAAGAGTACCACCAACAATAAACGTTTTCTGTCTCTGTCTCTCTCTCTGGTCGGTTTGACTTTTAAACTCTCTCGACAGCATGGCCAGCCCATCGGAGATGTGCCTTGCATAGCATGGTGTGGATGCTTGTCATGCCGGCCAGAGTGACCACCTCTCACCTCTATGTTCGTTACCTTGTCCTGCCATCTGATCTGCAGCAGTTTTCTCAGGTAGGTCAGGTGGAAGTGGTTCAGCTTTTTGGCATGGCAGCTATATACAGTCCATGTCTCTCAAGCAGAGAGAAGGGTGGGGAGAACAACAGCTGTGTAGTTTGTTGGCAAGCGTGATGCCTCTCATAACCCAGACATTTGAGAGAGTCTGCCAAATGCTACGCTGGCTGTGGCAATCCTGATGTTGACCTCATTGCTTATGTGGACCGCTTGTGAGAGGGTGCTGCCGAGTTATGTGAACTTGTCCGCACTGTTGAGCTTTTGGCCGTTGACAGGAGCTGGCTGATGCAGAACCTCGGTCTTGCTGGTGGAGATGGTGAGTCCGAAGTTGGTAGAAGCTGTGAAAAATTGTTCCATGTTCTGTTGCATGACTGCCTCGGTGCTGGCATTAAGGGCACAGTCATCTGCAAACAGGAAGTCGTGAATGATCTCAACTTGGACTCTGGTTTTAGCTTGAAGCCTCCTCAGGTTGAACGACTTCCCATCAGGACGGTATCGGAGACCGAATCCCACATCACTGTCCCCGAAAGCATCCATCAGCATGGCGGAGAACATGAGGCTGAAGAGAGTGGGGGCTAAGATATATCCTTGTTTCACACCAATCGTAACGGCAAACGGTTCGGAATAGTTACCCTGTTCATGGAATCTGGCGAGCATGCCGTCATGAAATTGCTTCACTATATCAATGAAGACGTTTGGACATCCAAATTTGGCCATGATCTTTCAAAGGCCTTCCCGGCTGACAGTTTGCCTTACTCAAGTCCACGAAGGTGGTGTATAGCTGGACATTTTTTCCTGACACTTTTCTTGCATCTGCCTGGCAGGAAAGATCACGTCGATGGTGCCTCTATCCTTTCTGAAGCCACACTGACTTTCTCGCAGTAGGCTATGATCAAGGTATTCTGTGAGTCTGTTCAGCAGTAGCCTGGCGAGGACCTCGCCTGCAATGCAGAGTAGAGCGATTCCTCTATGGTTGTCGCATGATTGGCGATTTACTTTGCATTTGTAAATGTGGATGACTGACGCATCTTTAAATTCCTGGGGTATGCGTTTCTGCTTGTAATGGCGCTATCTATGAACTTTAACACCTCTGAAAAGAACCAAAAACTTAGATATCCATGTCACAGCGAGAACCGATTGAAACGCCTGAAGCAGGGACGCTCTTCAGAGTGTCCTCCCCTTTGCAAGATCTGCTTGACTGGCAGCACTGGCCGTGAACCCTGGCCTTTCCAAACTAGCCATGGCAACTTTAATCAACTCACTTTGCATCCTCACAAGTTGTTAAGCTATGGTCAAGTATCTCCAGTTATCTGGTATCGTCTGGACGCATTCATCTTCCCACCTATGAACTTATTCCTTAGGATTTCCACGAAGCAAAGAAATCTACATTCTCTCTCTCTCTCTCTCTCTCTCTCTCTCTCTCTCTCTCTCTCTCTCTCTCTCTCTCTCATAGATCTATGTAGAGTTATTGAGTTATTTGCAGAGTTTCAACGATGCGCACGACCAGTGGCCAACCCGTCCAGAACATTACCAGAGAGGTGGGACCTGGTTTAGGGATGGAAATATAATCTGCGGTCATGGACAAAAGTGTTAACGAATAACCTTTACAATCTGAATTCATGGGAAAACATTAAACACACAATATAAATATACATAACAATTTGGAACAATATTATTTTTCTGAATAATATAATGGTCACTCCGCTGTCTGGCTATCTATCAAATTTCGGAAGTAATCTTTCACATGACTCTTGTTTTATAATAATACTTTCTCGTTGAATAAGAGAAATACTATTCCAAATGTTTTCCTCCAGATTCAAGGAATATGTACATTTTTCTCTTTGGATCTGGCAAACCTTGCATTGGTTTCCATATCTTAGCTACCTGTTATCGAAAGGGACCATATGAAGGCCCATTGCAAAATTGTGTTTTACGATACTCGTAGTTTTGTCCTAATTTTGATTTGAGCAGTAACAGATTACTGCTTTAACATGTCGAAAATTAAATTAATTGGAAATACGGTTTAGCCCTTCATTTTTTGTATGGGATGTGTTTCAGGAAGTGTTGGTGGTCAGGGTTGTGCCATCGGTTGAAATGTGTTTTCTCCAGATGACAGTCGAGTTTGAGCTGTTAGCCATTAAAATGCATCGTATAAAACCATGTAAAACACGAGCCAATCGTGCCAATTACAAATATTGTGCATGTGTTCATGTTCAACATTCTTATTCAGACGAGGAATGACCTATTTAATATAATTATAACGATGATTTCTTTGCACTGTTATTTCAGAAATGAAACTATTTAAATGCGCACGTAAAATAAATTAATGAATAGGATTCCAAATTTATCAAATCATGTTTGGAAACAAATATCTCAAAGATGATTTTCAAAATAATTAAGTAGCGTATAGTGAAATAGCAGCATAACAAAACAGTGCAAAATTCTCAACATAATTAATTATCGTTCAGAGATATAGAACATCTTTAGAAACTAACAGTAATTTATTCCGGTTGGAAACGCCGGGTTGTTTGCTTAATAATAGATGGGACCAAATAGCACAGGGGAAAGAGATACTTACTACAAATTCGAACTATGATTCAGTTAATTATTAAGTATTGTTGTCGCTATTATTAATGAAAATGTCCAGGAAAACAGTCAGCATGCAAGTTTCATTTTTAGCCATTCTTTGGACATTATTTCTGTACTCACGCATATGCAGATAAACAAACGAAATACCCCTTCCAACGCTTGCTTTGCAAAATGGTATGATGATACAAAATTTTAATAACAATACAATATAACCGTATGAATTAAAGTATTATCATTTTCCCACTCCCCTCGTTAGCATTTTATGTCACCGTATGGTGATCATATTTTAGCTGCAGAAATTACTTTGTGAATACGAATTTCTTGTTCATACAACCAGCTTATATATCTTTAACGTACATGTCCGTTTATGATGCGTAGGCATAATGCCCTAAATAACCGAGTGACATTTTCCTTATTTTGTACTATTAGAGATTTTGCATGCCCTTACTGTATTGTACTGTTATTGAGTTTCGCTCGAGTGGCGTTATAGCCATGGATTACTATGTTTCTCAGCAAGCTACAAGATACATCGGCGTAGTTTTCCTGCGGCCCTATGGTGATGATATTTTACCCGCAGAAACTGCTTTGTACATAAAAAAAATTCTTATTTCTTATTCATGCACCCAGCTTATATATCATTTACGTGCACGTCCTTTTATGCTGCATAGAAAAAATGTCCTAAATAACCGCATGACATTTTCCTTGTTTTGTCCTATCAGTCCTTCTGCACGCCCTTATTATCACATACCCTGGTATCGAGTTTCTTTCGATTCGTAATATAGCCATGGAGAAATATTCATGCCAAACAGAGTAGTGTTCTGATTCACGCAAATTAAATCCGTTATCATTACCAGCAGAATGCTTAGATTACAATCATAACTTGTGTGTACAACTTAAAACTGGTTATTTGGAGTCGAGTAGTCGAGAGTATATATATATATATATATATATATATATATATATATATATATATATAGAGAGAGAGAGAGAGAGAGAGAGAGAGAGACAGACAGACAGACAGACAGACAGAGAAACAGACAGAGAGAAAGAGAATTATAAATACACACCAGACAGAACGGAAAGTGCTATCCCTGAAATCTATAGAAGAATGTTTGATAATTGTAGGCAGAATTAATATTTCAATACAAATATTACTATCATAAGAATTTATCATTCATACTCCGTATATATATATATATATATATATATATATATATATATATATATATATATATATACATACATACATACATACATACATACATGCGTATGTGTGTATGCGTATGTGTGTGTGTGATTTAGAATTTTAACCTAGCTTTCACACTTTTTCAGTTATATCGCTACGATGTCTGAAGACTGACGGTATATAATGACGTTTAGCACTGGAGCGTCATACCGCAGACATGTAGCGTGGTCTCCCACCCAGTCACATCAGGCCGACCAGTCCTACCACCAACCTCTTATTACTGAGCGCCGAGCGAGGCAGCTGTTAGCACCATTTTTAAAAGTCTTTGGTATGACTCGGCCCGGGGTTCGAACTCGCGACCTCCCGCATATATATATATATATATATATATATATATATATATATATATATATATATAGAGAGAGAGAGAGAGAGAGAGAGAGAGAGAGAGGCCTCTAATCCTGAAACTTTCTTAGATATAGCCTTGATCCCCACCCCACCCCGTGGTCAAGTGGTGTAAAGCGCTCACCTTTACCAGTCATTGAGATCTCGCTTCTGGGTTTGAGACTCGTGCTCATGTGAGAAACCTGCCAGTAGTATCCAGTTTGTTTGTGGTTGTTACCCAGATCTTCCTGCAACTTTTCTACTGGCCGCCATGTACAGCATATCTTTTGCTAAACGTTCAACCCACCCACGAAAAACAAACAAAAAACAAAACCAAATAATATCCTTACACTCTTTGTGCTTCCCGAGCTCACGTTCTGAAGTCATTTGATACACTAGATAAAGGTAGATGTTGAATTCACGCAAGCCTGGAAGATGGGAAAGCGCACGATAGGAAAGATCTTATCATACACCAACATCGCCATTGATCAAATCTTATTTATTTTTTGTTGTTTCGACAATTTCATTGTGAATTGCATCTGTTATGCTTTGTATAGATGCCTGCATTAAAGATAGGTATGAATAACTCTGCTGAGATTACCTTTGAGAGTGAAATGTCAATGGTATGGTGTTAATCGTGGCATGTAGGGCTAAAATCAGAAAACAGACAGGAAGACTTTTCAACAGACACGATCTTTGTTATATATTGCTTTTTGAATTCTGTCCTAAACGTAGTTTCATTCTGATAGAAATCCATAATTTGCCCCAATAGCAAAGGTAACTTAGCATCTAGCTTCATTTCGGAATTACAAATGATGAAAGACTGATTGCAGTGGCCATAAATTTTGAGAGCAACTCAACATATAAAAAATTGTCGATTCTCACATATATTCCAATCTAATGTATCAGAGAACATTTCTATCTTTGCTTTCTTCTTTTTGATGTTGTTTTAATTCATCTTGTCTACACATACACAAATAGTGATCATAATGTTATCATGACAGAGCGGATGATGAAAACTCAAAGAAACGTACAAGCAATGCACATACTGTTATAGCTAAGGCAAACAGACAAAAATGCAAACCTGTTGCTAAAAAATAATTTAAACTGAGACAAAATAATGTCAAAAGAAATTGTCATAGCAATGCTTTAAGACGAACGTATAATATAATAATGTATGAGAAATGCCGAACATACTGATGCTGTGTTTTGCAATTGCATTGTTTAAAAAAAAAATTTCAAATCTTTTCACCACATTACAATTATGTTATATTCGTCGAAAAGGAGACTTTTTACATCTTGAAGTTTTGTGAGTCTAGTCCAGGCTGTAGTGAAAAATGAAAGCACGGGTGTTATTCAAAAATGAATTAGGACCGTATGCCTCTCATCGAGTCGCCTTGCATAATCAATCTAGCGCTTAGAACAACATCAAATATGTATTTACACACTTTACACTCTTTGTAATACATGAGCTCACGTGCTCGCTCTACTTTATAAAACTAGACAAAGGCAGGTGTTGATTTTACGAACGTATGCGAGGCGGTATTGTAAAGCAGACGATAAAAACGATAAAAAACGATATGGTTATAGTTTAACGTCACCAGTGATCCAACCTTCGTATCCTAATTTGACTGTTTCGAATTTTTTTGTGCTGATGTTATTCACACATGCTTTGTACATTATAGGTGTTTACACATATGATATTTATTACATTTCGGGATAAATTAAAATGTGGGCTCAATATTTGCAACATCAATATGAATTTCAGCTGTTACGCTTTTGTATGAATGCCTTCATTGAGGATGGTTATTAACAGGTCTTCTTAGATTACCTTTCAGACTGGATTGAAGCGTAAGTTTGGAATTGCAGGTAGATAACAAATAGATTTTAACTAAGGTCTTTATGATGTTAATCTTAGGACTAACAAGCAATGCAGACAAGGAAGACTTTGTCATAAGACACCATCTTTTGCTAAATGGTGCTCTTTTGAATTCTGCCCTTTTCTAGTTGTATTCTGACGCAAAAGTTCCCTCATGTGAGCTTCTCTGTGTTTGATTCACCAGTAAAGCTTTCTCACAAAGTATAGAACGAAGCGTGACTTACGCTCTCCAATGCTGATTAAGTAAATGTAAAATCTGCCGATAATTGTTAGTATCGCCATTCTATATATCAATATTTCTACAATATTCAACTGTAAACTGAGAGCCTACATCTCACTTTATTCATGCTTGGATGTTGAATTTTAATTAAATTTTATTTCGTTTAAGAAGTACACATGCTAACAGACATCACAGTAGCTTATGTATATTTGGCCTTGTTATTGACTCTACAATACCTTTGTCATTATTTGATCACATGAAATCTAATATATTCCAGGTGGTAACCCTATACATTTCTGGTGGTTTTGTGTTAAGATTACATTCTCCATTTTGATTTTAGGCAGTCAATTTTATGACATTAAAAGAATATGTGCTTTTTCGTCACTAAATTTTAGTTATGTTCGGCAATGATCGTTCACTAATTAAGGACGTGTATATAATTTTCAAGTAGGTGTTTCAAGAATTTGCAGCTCTTGAAAGATGATACAAGGCTTGAACACGTACCCCCTAGCCACTTCAAAGGAACAAGATATTGAATTATAAATAGATAGGAGGAAGAACTTGCAACCCATAGGGTTAGACACAAAATGTTTCATGTCCAGTGGAAAATATCTAAAACTGCCCTGATGACAACTACTTTGAATCTTATTGTTCAGAAGGTTTATCCAAACTGAGAAAACGGGAAAGGGATTTGCATTGTGAGCATTACTCTATGTCAATAATGACATAGCGAAAAGCTGCGATCCTCCATTGACATGTCATGCAAAATGAATGATATTCTGATGTTTTGATTTAGTGAAGCTATGAAATAATATGGGCCGTATTGGCACCGTTCTTGTTCTGTATTTTTATTATGATTTTTTAATATTAGACATGTTGATGCGGCATGAACAATCGATTAATAAAAGCAGCCCCTTATTCCCTTAAGAGCAAAGGTTATGTTATGGAACAATTAACCGTTTCTGATTATATTTTGCATTATGTAAGAAGTGATGTTTCTGTCACGCTTAGAGAAAATGTCTTGTTACTTGGCAATGTATGAGATTACGTTAACTTCTATTTAGATTATATTTTGCATTGGTTATAATTATTTTGTTTTTGTTTCCCAAGTGGGATACACATAGGTGACAATGCATCATTTCTGACAGAATAATTCTTAACCCTGTCTGGTTACATCAGGGTTATCTCTTCGGATTTGTCCTCGTCAAACTGTCAGTCTAGAGCTCTTGATATGACAGTGTGTCATATGATGCTGAAGCGGAGGAGAGAACGCTTGCATTGTGGTATATGGAAGAAAAGTATCTGCAGTGTGAATACTATACTGAACAACAGTCTCGCAGTATAAACATACGCATGCAAACGCCATTTGTTAGCTATGATAATGTAATTTAGTAAAACGAAATAGATAAGAAGCATTCGTGTGAAGTTTAAAGGCTTTTAATAATTGATGGCTGCAAAGACAAAAACCTTTGCTGGCTATGGAGGAAGGGCATTGGCAAAGATGACTATATCAGACACACATTGTATGGCCTGTTAGCCTGTTGGCCTAGAAACAATTAAATCTTGTTATACATTGTTATGTCTACAACACAAAATTGTACTACGAGAGCTTGTTTTAAGTCAAAAGTTAAACATTTTGATATACGTCGTCATAAGACATGCATAAATAGTAACCAGCCAGTTCTAGACAACCATGCCAAAAACAAGTATAGAGGAGAATATAGTGATGAAAAAAAAATGTGTTTCATTTGTTGTGGACCGCTTTTTTGTCATATATGTTATGCTGGATAAATTAAGCTTTAAGTAATTTATTACAGATATTACTTCCCAGTTCTTTATCTGATTTTATTGCGCAGCTGCTTGTCCGGAAATGGGCAATATCTTAAAGTCAGCATTCACACTGACACTTGTGTAAGACAACTTTATACGTGCTGATGATTTCTAATTGCTACTATTCATTTCTGTATAAATGTTTCGTTTGAAAATTCCTGATATAAGAGTTAAACACATATTACCAGAGGCCGCATTGGTCAAGTGTTATGCATTCCTTCCATTGAAGCACACACGATTCTTCAAACTCTGGGTACCATCACAGGAATCCAGAACAACTTTATTTTGCTTTGCATGTCATAGCATCCTTATCTCTGCAAAGAAGTTAAATCACCCTTACAGTATAATTCATGTTTCCATGAAGCAAGTTATATTATGCGAATGATAAAATAAAGGAAAGATAAAACATTAAAGCTTGTGTATTTTATGGAGTTATCTCCCTTACATTATACGTGATAATTTCAAGTCAAATAAACTCAGTTTTCAAACGCTTGTTTATCACATAATGAGAGCCTTTAGTATGGTGCATCATATTAGTCCTAAATCATAATTTAAATTTAAGTTAACGTCAACATTTACGTCATTTGAAAGCTGAGAGATGTATTGTTAATTCTGGTTTCATTTCTCCTATAACTTCATGCACTTTTTAAAATTTCATTTGTTGAACCAATATAAATTACCTTCATACATCTGACTCAAATTAGTTGTCCTGTTTTAAGACAGAATGTAAACTGTTTGACCTTAAAGGTTGGTGATTGTAGCGAATGTAATAGTGCATGTGCATTTCTAAAGTCCTTGAACGATTCATATATTGCGAGCTACATGTCCCTTTTGGATCTTCACTGTGTTGTAATGTGTAAAGCCGTTTCACTTGCTGAAATTAGCATTTGCCTTGGTAGCTTATTTTATTTAAAGGTGTATCCAGGATCCCGAACAAGCGCTTAGGAGCTATGTTGTGCATTATTGCCTGAAATTGTATCCAATACACAAGGGAGCAAAGCCTTATATTCTGATACAGAGAGGATGGCGAAATCTGATAATGTATGCAAAGACTGGAGTTATTGCAGCCAACGAAAAATGCTGAAAGCTTATACTTTGTAATCAAATTGGTTCATCCTTTCTTTAAATAAAATGGTGATGTCCAACTCTCAGTGTAGCGTAATGAGGTCTATCCAATATCGCCAAAGTGAAGTTCAATTGGCGCCCATTGCAATCAGACACAACTAATAGATGAAACAATCAATTTATCTAAACCATTGCATTTTCAAGTACAAGTCCCCAATCTAATTTGTTTTTCTATAACAGTTCTGCACATGTATGCTAAATGTATATTATAATTTCACAAAACGTTAGCATTGATGTCGGTGGATAACGTCTTTGTAACATGATACTAGTATGATGGCAAACGGTTCAGACCTGTATTTAGGTCAGGATAAAGTCAGTTCTAGAGCATTCTATTTACATAGCTATGTGGTTGCTTATGGTTACGTCAGTACACTTTAGAATACATTTCTTCTTTCCCCAGAAATAACTGACTACAAAATGGGAACGTTTCATTACTGACAATTCATATTGTATCTCCATTTGGAACTCCGACATCCCTTCATGCCATAAAGGTAGCATTGTAAACCTGTTTTGGTAATGATGTGACACTAAGATGATAAATAAAAGGCATCTAAGGTAGAACACTGTATTAAATCTTTAGCAGGCGCAGTCATTTCACACAATATACACAATGCAATGTTTTTCACAGCATAGTAGTCACTTCTTAAAAAGGTTTACGTATTATTAATTTTGTTTACAACATTAATTCCTTAAACTATTTGACTAATATCTAAATTTGTGGAACGTGCAAAACTTTTGTCATACTCATTTTAGTCGACACAATGTATTCACGACAACTATAATATATCAGAGATGAGAAGGTTGAATCGTGGTGGAATGGGGATTATAAAAGGAATTTGTGTCAGATGTGTGAGGGATATCATATTCGTGATTAACTTGTTTTGAACGATTACACTATGTAACACAAGTTTTGTTTCTGGGTAGTAAGTGTTATTTCGTAATTGCTTATGCCTAAAAACTATAGCAAATGACTATTATTCGCCAAAACTTTGCTTTTGTTACCAGGACGGTGATAGTTTGAAATTTACCTATTTCCAATAAGAAAACGGGTGAATTTGTGTCTTTTCGTTCACATAAAATCAGAATAAACAACATATGAATCACAATTAACATGTATTAATACTAATGTAAAACAGAAAATGACCATAAAAGATTTAGAAGTGAGTAGTTTCTCGAGATTTACAATCATACTGTAAATCATTTTCATGAAACATCCCCGCAATCTTGTCTCCCATGGAGTTTTCGGTACTCTGTCCTTGAGGGCGGCATTCAAATTCCAGTATATCCTTGCTCCTCCATATTCTCCTTGACTTTATCGGCAATTTTACTTCGTGAGACCAAGATCTCTGATCAAGTCGTTGAAGTCTTTTTGGTTGGGGTAGTATGGGTTTCTCTCCTCAGCTACACCTCTGAAACTGTCATCTGGATCTACAACTTCTTTCTCGCTCTCTAACTTGCTGTTCTCTTCTAAAGACGGCTGCTCTCTCTCCAGAGGAGTGGGTACGAGGAGCTCAGGGTAGTGTGGCACCGGGGCGATGGATGAATGAAGGTCAGAATACGTGATAGCAGGCGCATTCTTGCCAGACCAACGTTTGGAAGGGAATACCGTACAGAAGTAGCAGTTGCTTGAATGGTCAGTGGGTTCAAACCAAATTCTTGGGATAGCGAATTTCATGGCTCTCTTTTCCCTTCTGTACCATCTTACAAAAATACATTATTTCACCCATGACTAATGTGTAAGAGATTCTCGGAACATATTTCATATACGATACATATTTTCCGTAACATTGAAAATTTAAAACATTTTAAAATTAAAAATGTTTGCAATTTATTTAAAAAATTTTTTAAAAATTTTATAACATAAATTGTCAATCTTACCTTCCAGAGGTTTTTTTTTTTTTTTTTTTTTTTTTTTTTTTTTTTTTTTTTTTTTTTTTTTTTTTTTTTTTTTTTTTTTTTTTTTTTTTTTTTTTTTTTT
>JAECUM010052986.1:0-12801 GCA_016617855.1 Megalonaias nervosa
CTAGACTGTTTCCGAAAAGAATGAAGGTCGCAGTCTTATTATGGGGTTGGTGAGAAAAGATGGATAATTAAGTACCGGCCAACTGACTGTTTTGTTATCGTGCAACCTTATGGCGGTTAAAAATGTTCACGAAATTGTAAACAAATTAATATTGAAAACATCTCAGACGATGGTGTGAAAATATTAGTTTTTAGAATTATTCGGGCAGCTGGCTTTTGCAATTCTACTAATCGTAGCAGTGTCAGCTGTAATGCAATTGCCCCAAATGGTGCACACATAATCTAAGATTTGTAATGCAGTTGCCCAAAATCGTGTGCCCATAATCTAAGATTTGTAATGCAGTTGCCCCAAATGATATACCCATAATCTAAGATTTGTAATGCACTTGGCCCAAATGCTGTGCCCATAATCTAAGATCTGTAATGCAGCTGCTTCAGATGGTGTTCCGATAACATATAAAATATAGCTATAGTAATATAGTTTAAGATTATTTTCAGAGACATACCTTGCAAGAATTTTTGTCAGTGCAGCCTGTCTACCCGTTAGATTCAAATGTGATTAATCTGGGTACCCCAGCGAAAATAAGTTATAAATGAAAACACGTAGCAGTTTTGACAATATACAGAGGCAAGTTCAGGGTCACCGAGCGTAAGTTTGCATGCAGGAACTGTCGTCTGTTACGGTATAACAAGATGAAACCGGGTTGGGATTAGATCTAGAGAAGACGCTGAAAGCAAATTTCGTTAGTGTGATATTTATTATTATACAGTTGCATGATGCATGAAATCGTACACCATGTTCGTGCGCATAAATTACAACAATAGATTTAACAGAATGATGTGCACAGCGTTCAACAACTGATATAACGAAATTATTCCGTTTATAACTGGAACTAATCAGAATATATAACTTCAGCTAGTAATCAAACACAGATCAACGTGCGGAACCTATACTGATTGATATATGGATCGTTCGCCATGGATGATCATGGTTGGTAATTTAAACGCAAATATGAAAAATGTATGATCACAAAGGATATTTCTGTCACCAAAGTGATCAAAATATCATGTTTTATCCACAGGTCAAGTAGGATATATATATATATATATATATGGTTATACTCTTACTATATATATATATATATATATATATATATATATATATGTGTTATATATAAATGGAGTGTGTGTGTGTGTGTGTGTGTGTGTTCATTTTCACTCATATATCGATGTTGAATTATTGATTTCTCTCAGTGGTATTGAACATTTACTCAACAATTGAACATGTACATATCATGGTGTCCAGTTGACGATCACGACAAATTTGAAGTTCTCCTGCTCTCGTCGAAATGTTAAGGAACCACCGCGCAGGACACGCCCATTCCAGTCTGCCAAAGGATCCCCGAAGAGTCTCCCTCGACCCTTCAGACCCGTTAGTCCCGAAGTTTTGGCTCCTCACTTCGAGAAAGCGAATACCGTTATCCGAACTAACGTCACCATTGACAGCAGCGTAGGGTTACACGAAATTCCCCAGAGTTCTACTACACCTCATCCAAAGAACAGCTAAACGTGTAATGACTGAGAAGTGTATTACACGAGACAAGGTTTAATGCCAATATATACATTACGCATGCGCACACATAAATTGGCTTCGTTACTCATTAATTCTTTTTATCAGAACTACTGTACGTAGTTATTTTAAGGACCACGTTCGTAAATGAATGTGTCAGACAAGGATAATCTTATTGAATTATTAGAACTCGAACATTTCTCATCATTTAATGCATACAACGTATACCCGAATTTAATTTTTATGACCAGTAATAAAAATGGCTAACGTGAAACAGGACTGTAGTATATACGATAGCATGACGTTATATGACATAGGTCTGGCAATCTGTACAATTTAGAATAAATTCTGAAAGATATAATATATAAAACAATTCTGTCACATAATACAGATAACGAAAAAGGATGCAATTTTATATTTCACATATCTCTACTGCTGAAGATTACTCTCGTAAGATAGACAGCTTCCTGACAAAACTCATTGTATCGCGATAATAAACTAACTACAGTTTGCTCTACAACTACCCTGTTATGGTTAAATCAACGACAGAGAGCCTAAAGTAATAGGGTCTCTCACTGCGAGCACTTTGTTATTGCAGTCGGTAAACCAAACCAGTATCGCTCTAAACAAAAAATAAACCATAATTTTATAATGCTGTACGCGAGCACTTTTTTGTTCATATATAAAGCATTCACATTAAGTACACACCATTCTGTGACATTCGGTGTGGAGCCAATAGTCATACAAGAAGCCTTTAAAAGATTTATGCCCATTTTATTTTGCGTGCACCACCTCTTTTGAACAGATTGTATATCGATCTGAAGAAAATAATCGACAAGAAGATAGTCGACAACAGATGTATTCGAATGGTGCATAGCTGTGTCATCAGCGAATATTTTGGAACTAGAATATTTAAGACAAAGACGTAGATCGTTTATCATGATAAAGAAAGAGACGGGTCCTAATACGGATCTTGGGGGACGCCATATTTTACTGGTTCAAGTGCTGATGAGTGGTTTCTAATATTGACATTCTGAGTCCTGTTTTTTTAAGTGAGACTTGCGCAAAGAGTGTATAACATTTGAATATTATTGAATGCTACAAAAATCAGAAGAATATAGCTGGTCCCGTAGCTTTCTTCGCTTGAAGACTGAAACGAATAGAATCGGTTTCATGAACATATACTCGTAGTGTACCACACCTAATATCAGAAGCTAATCTTTCTGCTACAAACTCAGGCAAGGAGGAAACTTCATGTGGGGTGGAAATAACATTTTCTGCCAGGGTTGTAAAGCAAGCGTGTCTGCTGCACATAGATGCCTATATTCACGACTAAGAATAATTTTTTTGAGGCATGTGCACTTAGTCAAGAGGACATAGGGGTTTATTGCGAGCAGTTAAGGCGATGGGTGTAGTAACTCGCTGACTCGAGATGGATTCTCACTTGGTGACTAGTTATAATTTCATAAATTTATTGATAATAGTATCTCATGTAATTTCTCTTCGATTTAACATGCCGATTCCTCGTGTAGAGTACGTTTCTATAGTGTGTGTGTGTGTGTGTGTGTGTGTGTGTGTGTGTGTGTGTGTGTGTGTGTGTGTGTGTGTGTGTGTGTGTGTGTGTGTGTGTGTGTGTGCGTGTGTGTGTGTGTGTGCAGCTTTGTTTGCGAACTGACTCTTGTACTAAATATGGTACCCATGCAGGCTCTGAGCTCACTACGGCTGATGTGCCCTCCAGCATTTTGTTAGAGGAGACTAACCAGGACCGCGGACAGGGTAGGCCAACTAGGACAAAATTCCGGGGGCCCACAACAGTCAGGGTGCCCACCGCCGAAGAGAAGAATTTGTTTTTGTAATTCATTAGGGTTACTGTAGTATTTTTTCTAGGGCCCACAAATCCTGTATGTGGCCCTGATACTAATAGAGGCAACCTTTTTGTATTGGGATGTCAGATCAGTGTAGGACTTAAAACCGGTAATTGAAATAGTTCCTATATCAATAATTGATTTCTCGAATGAGTACAGGTTGTCCAAGTGTTGTCTCTTATTTATCGAAATATCAGCATTATGTAGTTTAAATGCTGTTCGGATGCGTTTTATTTTATCAACTTAATCAAGTACTTATACGTCTATATATGGTTAATTGGAAGCGATCCCAAGCATTGTTCAGTATTATTACATGGCGCATCGATTACCTGTCTCACAGCCTCTCTCCAAACCACGGTATATCTTGTTCATATGCGCACTTGATCCTGTTGCATATGGACTAATATCAAAAACATACTGTAAATAGTGTTGATTATGAGCCGCACATTTCATAAATCCGTTGATTATAGAAAATTGTAATTTGTTTACTTGTGCATGGGTTTACTGTGGTTCATGTTGTTTTTCACAGAAATCTACGAAAAAGTGAAAAACGGTTTGAAGCCATACTTTCGACCTACTCTTGAGGAATACGACTGTCCGTGTGACGAATTAGCCGAAGTGATAAGGAAGTGTTGGTCAGAAGACCCCATGGAGCGACCAGATTTTACGCATCTCAAGAACATCATCCGAAAATTGAACAAGTAAGATAAACTAGAGTATATTTCTTGGTAGGTCTACATGTTTATGCGGCAGTTTAAGTAGGTATCACGGATAGCCCTATAAATACGAACGTTGTAATGAGTGTATGAGCTGTCCAAACAGTCTGCATCATAATTTAATTGTTAGGGATTTAACTTTATATAGATATGTTTGCAACGAATTAATGTCATTGTTTTAATACAAAGAGCTCTGCACTTAATGGTTTTCCAACCGTAGCTCATTGGTTAGCGTACCCGATTCCCGACCAAGTTTGGTTTTTATGGGGTTTATCGCCATTTTTCATCACATATTATGCTATACATGACGACTACTATATTTAGTGGAGGAAGAACCCGGAAAGAACCACCTACCCACGGGTAGCTACTGGCAATATTTCTCTCGTTCCCACGTTGGTCGAGATGAGACTCAAACATACGCAGAGGTGAGCTGCGTTAGTATTCTGTAAAGGCAAACACCTTTGACCACTCGCCACCTTGCGGCTGATTCGAATAATACCATCGGATCAACTGGGATCGAATACTTAGGAGTGTCCTAGGACGTGATACTTTACTGCAATTGTCTCAAAACCTTCAAACCAAACAACAACAAAAACCATCTACTGGCAATAGTATTATACGTTTCTACATCTGGAAACATTTGTCTTTTTTTTCCCCTTTTTCTATCCGACTCTTTGTTTAAATTATGTCATCTTTTCCCATCTGTTTGTTAGTAGGAGATATGTACATTACGATGCCGTCATTCTTAGATGGTCTAAGGTATTAATCTTCTCTTCCTTGTTGAACAGAGTTGCCCAGAAAATGGCAAGGCATTCTCGTAAATCCTTTGGAATGCTGAATTTATTTACGTATACCTTTTTTTAATAAACAAAAAGTACCTTTACCCACCCCCAACATGTCTTCCCCCCTCCACACACACACACACACACACACACACACACACACACACACACAGAAAAAACAGTCTTTACAGGACTTCTAAAAACTGCACTTGCAGTTATTGGAGCTATAGTTGCGTCGCGCCATGTTGTGAGTTCGCCAAAATCCTGGATGAATGAAGATCTGTTTTTCCCTTTGTGTGATAGATCGTCTGATTCACGGACCTTTATTCGAATTTGGAAATTTAAAATCAGGTTGTCACATGGACTTGGTGTCACTCAAAACGAACGGAATCAATTATTATCGCATTGCATTGGGCCCGTTAGACATTGCATTTCCTGGAATATGTTGATGGAATAATCAATTCTATAATTCTTCTGAAATATTACCATTTGTAATAATATAAACCCTGTCGTGATCAAATCCGATAGGGAGTCTTGGACATAAAAGCTACACTTTTGGATGCTAATTAATACACTGCACTTAATTACGTTATGGATAAATCTAAACACCAAAGTATACCTGAAACTGAGTTGCTTTAAGATGCAATACCTGAAATTTTTGCTAGATCGATAAGCGTTTTGAATGGATACGTGTATTGGTTCAGAAAATGCCCCATGGCAATGAAGAACATTTTATCCATTTATCGTCACATCGAAGTCCATGCAATTAATTTCTTTCTTTTGTAGAACTGGTCATTAATATCATTCATTCAAATGCAAAAACATTATACAGTCTCAAAGAATGTGCCATTTCTTGAAGCAGTAGCGTGCGATTGGGGGAGCAGATGGTGCGGTTGCCCAGGGCGCCAGAGGTCTTGGGGTGCCAAAAACAGCTGATAAATATTAAATTGCAGGAAAATCTTTGACGGGGTCATCACTGTTGCCCTGGGCGCAATTTACCTTTAGTACGCTACTGCCTTGAAGGTAAATTAACGGAATTTTCCATAATTTAATAAGAATCATTTTGTCATAAAATTGATCACGTCATGGAATGAACCTATGAAATCTTTGAATCGAAATGAAAGAAGAAGACATATTTACATTACCAAGCAGCCCCAAAAGTACACTACACCTTCCATAGCTTGCGGGGGGAGTGGGGGGGGGACGCGGGGGACCGAGTGGTCTAAAGCGCTCGCCTTTACCAATCACTGCCACCTCATCTCTGTTGACGTGGGTTCGAGTCTCGGGCTCGGCCAATGTCGACGATGGGTCGGCGATTATTATCGGGGTTTTCCCGGCTTCTTCCTGCACCAATTATACTGGCCACCATGTACAGCCTATCTTGCGCTGAGAAATGACGTTAAACCCAAAACAACAATGGCGATAGCTCGTGGAATCTTGAAAGTGGCAGAAAATTCTCATCGCGTGAATTGTCTCCCGGTTGAAAGAGGAAGGAGATGGTTACATTGAAATAAAATTAAGACAATAATAATCAGGTAAAGTTACATACATAATAATGGCTACATAGCCAACGCCAAACAACTAGAAAATCTCCGACGAATGTAGCTACTAAACAAATACTAAATAAAATGAAACTCCTAAAATAAAGGCGAACGTATATATGAGAGAGCACCTGGAGCAGTCTCTAGACGGATCCTTACATACGTACGTAACCAAATAAAAGATCAATAGATTTAATTGGAATCAAGTTTACGAATAATTTAATTCATCATCTTGCATCTCAGTAACTAAAATATTTATACCGCTTTTCTGTAGTATCTTTAAGTATTGTGTTAGGTGAATTTTGATGATATCAAGCAATTGTACTTGCACATTAATCAATTCTGCAAGAGAACCCTTGAATTACTTGTCATTTAGTCTTTTTGGTCTGATTAATTAATAGAACATATATCGATTAAGCGCAAAATCTCAGCACATATCAGTCACATGGTACGATGTTACCATGGAAATTATCTTCGGAATTATTGCCAGCTCATCTTGGATAACACTTGTTGTCCAATCCTATAGTTCTGTCTGTCTAGAGGGCGAGCGATAATCTGTTTAAATATGTTCCGGTCACTGGGGGTATTTCTATTCGATGGCCGTCAAAACGGGATTTTTATGGATATGGGATTAGTAAGTCAGTGTCTGAAAACGGGCTTACAAATATTCAATATTCTCCTCTTCTAACACCTTTTGTGTGTGTGCATTTGTATGTGTGTGTGCGTTTGTATATGTGTGTGTGTGAGACACAAGTTGGTAAATTGACCGCGCGGAAAATGTTTTTCCTACGTTTCGACCAAAAGAAAAGTCTTCCTCATGGAATCAGTAAAGAACACACACACACACACACACACACACACACACACACACACACATACGCACACACACTGATACGCTTGGAGCGATATATATTTACATTCTGACACGGAGAAGCAAAACTATTTAGAAGAATTAAGAGGTCTAGACTAAAATAATAGCAGACTTTAGGTAAATAATGCGAACAGATTTGGAATTAGGTTGGAAGACGACCGTGCTATGCTGCTTGGTATGACCAAGTTATCTACGTCATTGCGAATAATGCGAACAGGTTTGGATTTAGGCTGACAGACGACCGTGCTTTACTGCTTCGCATAACCTAGTTATCTACGTCATTGCGAGATGCAAGTTCTACTACGAGAAACAGATATGAATGTATTTGCCTTACTGGAGAAACTGGTGGAATGACATTGTAACAATACTAATAACTTGATGTCACTATACGAGAGCGAGGCTGAACAAACTGACATTAAAGAAGCAGACGCATGGTGGGTTAAATAGATCACTTTCTTTTTTCTTTTTTGGGGGGGGAGTGTGTGTCTTCCTTGAAGCAAAATCGCCACATGTTCACAAATGCAGTATCCAATATTTTTCTTAATGTCCACATTCGTTCAGTCCATCTGTTTTGTGACTCATCGGCAAACATTTAAGCTGTCGAGTGTTGTGCTGGCTTTGTCAAATGGACTGAGCAGATTATATGACTGAGTTCAAATGGCTGTCGAATGTTGTGTTGACCTTGTCAAATGGACTGAACAGATTATACGACTGAGTTCAAATAGCTGTCGAGTGTTGTGTTGAACATGTCAAATTAATTGAACAGATTATACGACTGAGTCCAAAAGGCTGTCGAGTGTTGTGCTGACCTGGTCAAATGGACTGAACAGATTATACGACCTAGTTCAAATGGCTGTCGAGTGTTCTGCTGACCTTGTCAAATGGACTGAACAGATTATAGGACTAAGTTCAAATGGCTGTCGAGTGTTGTGCTGACCTTGCTTCTGATACGGAGTTTGAGATTGTTCATTCTTTTTCTAAGGTCACCTATTTCGCCAACATATTAGATGGCGCAAATCTTTCACGTCAGGACCTAAAGTATGTTTTTACTTATAGTTTATCTTAGCCATTAGTTGACATTATAAGTAATTCCTCTTGGTGAACTCATAAAATTAGAATTCTTTGACATTCGCGTTCAAATTATATAACATCTGTTTTTACGTATGTATATTCCTGTTTTCTTACTATGGCTTGAGTTCAACTGTCCATCGCAAAGGTGGTCTTCAAGCTAATTTTGGTCGTCGGTAATTGATCATAGTTGTTCTTGAAAGACCTCCTTTGGACGTGCTGCGGAGTCAATAATGTGATAATGTCTACAGACAACTTGCCCTGTGATTGGGGTATCGCTTATATGACGAATCCAACTGCACACTGTACAGACCCAGAGATGCTATCGCATAATGCGCCGTCAGATCTGGGTCTATGCAGTTTATTAGGAGTAACCAGTAGAACAAACAAAATAGACACTGTTCTCCAGGCGTATTATCCTAGAGCGGATCAGGATCGAGGTAGTGTACAGTTTGACTCGACTTATAAGTGAGTATTAAAGGTATATTGTTACAAACGGATAATGTAACTGACGTTCTTGTACTATTCGCCTAAATCTCTACAATTTGTAACCCACCCACCCCCCAGCGATTTTAAAAACTAAAAACAAAGATGTTAAACGTGCATAAAACCATGTCATTTCATTCATCAATTTAAAATTTCTTATCTGATCATGGCTATGGGGTCTGTAGCACTGTCTGTTCCGTTTCAAACCAAACGGGTGTTTCTTTACTAACACGGCCGCCATATTTTGCATGGGTAAGTCCATTTTTTCAGACAAAAGGTGGGATGTTGTTCGCAGTCTTATAAGCTGCAAATAATTCTATAAATTTCCATAACTTTGGGAGTTACCTCCTTTGACGACAATTTATAAGAGTTACACCTTTCTATTTTGTTCAAATTGTTTAACAGAAATATTGAAACTAGACTTTGCAAATATTCTTGACACAAAATGGACTGTTCTAGGAACCGGAAAAGGACAGTGAATAGTCTGGTTGTTTACGCCTATAGCTTCCGTTTGTTTTTTGCTATGGTAACTGCACATATCTGATACATGTGTGTGTGTGTGTGTGTCTGTCTGTCTGTCTGTCTGTCTGATTTGGATTTTTAACGTAGCTTTAAAAAAAATTTCAGTCGTATCTTATCATATCGCTACGATGTCTGTAGTGTGACAGTTTATAGTGATGTCTAGCACTGGGTCATCATGCCACTGACATATAGCATTATGTCCCACCCAGTCACATTATCCTGACACCAGGCCGACCAGTCCTAACGCTAACCTCTAAATGCCGAGCGGCTAGCGATGCAGCTGTTAGGACGTTTTTTAAGTCTTTGGTATGACTCGGCTGGGGTTCGAACCAGCGACCTTCCGCATCCGAGGCGGACGCTCTAACCACTAAGCCACCGGAGCGGTCTATCTGATACGAAGATAGAATTTATTCTTATGTGCTCATTTCACAGCATAAACCTAGGATGAAATAAAATCAATAATGCAGTATATATTATATAAGATTGGCATCACACCATAAACAATATCGGTATACCGCTTTCGTTTATCAGTCTTCTCCATTTTGCTTTTTGTTTTAGTTTTCTTTTTACTTCTTTTAACATTAATGCTTTAATACAAATATATGCAAAATAATATAAGGGGACTTTTATTGCATTTTTGTTTGGTGAAGATTAACTATTAAATTCATCAATCGATATGTCAGTCAATCAGTCAGTCAATCACTGCCTTCGTCAGGAATTTGTTTTTTAAAAATATATTTGTTGCTTTATTTGTTTTGTTTGTTTTGTTTTTATTTTCGTTTTTTTCTACGTTGCTTTCTTTTGTTCAGAAAAATGGAACTTAAAAGCATGTATAGAAAAGTAAAACATTAAAGGCTTTTGAAATAACACCAGTCGTACTGGATCGCAAGAAAATTAGCAAACTGAAAGGAAATTATTAACAAATATTCTTAACAGATATAAAGAACAGTTGCATACTACTTTTCTTAAATTAAATATCTAAAGTTGTTGAAAGTGTTACTCGTTGATAAAAATTTACATGTGTATTATCTGGCAAACAAACATCAAGTATCACGTTTTACCCATTCAGAGATGGAGATAAAGGTAACATCCTGGACAATTTACTGTCGAGAATGGAGCAGTATGCAAACAACTTAGAGGCGCTGGTAGAAGAGAGAACTGCAGATTATTTGGAACAGAAGAAGAAAGCAGAGGACCTTCTCTACATGATGCTACCAAAGTAAGTCCGAGCCATGCATTCATTCTTTATACTTGAAACAGTCAAACTTAGAGAAAGACGTACAGGTGTAGATACAGCTGATTTTTATGTAGAAGGTAAAGTACTGTCTATATTCACTTATAAAATGCAAACTGCAAGACCCAGATCTGCAGTCGCATAATGCGCCGGCAGACCTGTGGTCTATGTAGTTTGGTAGGAGTAATAAGTAGAACAAACAATACAGGCGCATTATACTATGATAGATGAGAATCTTTGTTGTTTTTACAGTTTGACTCGACTTATAAGCGAGTATAGACGGTATATCCAAGCCAAGTCATCTTATATACTTGAGACAGACAAAGAAACAGACAAAACTGAGGACTAATGCCAATTTGCCAATTCATGACTTGCATATACGGTCCATATCAGTGAGAGAAAGTTGTTACTGTCAACCACCTGAAGGAAAAATAACCCATGCATCCGTCCTCAAATGCCACCAGTGACAAACATTAAGACACAGAAGAATAAATGCAGCTTATTTTGGTCTAGAAGAAGAGAATGTACAGGAAATCGTCAGTCTTTAAAGTGACAGGAAGGTTTAGACCATCAGTTAGACAATAGCGTATAATTGTTACCATGGAAACTTTAATGTGTTACAATACTACCATTCTACGATCTTGTCTGTTTGAAGAGAAACAGGGACTATAATCCAATCAATTACAAACAAAACAGCCATGCATGAACCTTTATGGTTGCGGCAGGGAGACATAAAGACCGATAAGGAACATACATTGACATCAGTGAAAGACAGAATGAAAACTAGATATGACTCCTCAAAGTAATGACTAGGTGGATAGATATATACAAGAATATTTTATATTGTGAGTGGATGAAATGGTGCACAACTATTTACCATGAAGTCTTAATATTTCATGACTGAATCTAGATATCAGTGAAGGCCCCATGAAAAACAAAATTAAGAAAATGGTGCATAACTTCAGTAAATCAGAGAGAAGACCATTCATTCAGAGGAAAACGAAATGAAGACAGTAAAAGAGTTTAAATAAAATGAACGACATGCTTATGAATTATTAAGCAAAATAAAAAAAAAAAAAAGAATGGAACCAAAGTATTTGGAGCAATTGACTAGAATTACCAAGGTATAATGCGTACAAAAAGTTGAAATATTGCTCTCCCAACCAAAGCAAAAATAAGTTTATAAACGAGAAAGCATTATATCTAAAACAGCCCCTTAACAAAAATGAACTCCGTAAAGAGAAACAAAATAGCTGTCAATAAAACCAAACAAAAAATAGTTTTGAGGCATTCAATTTCTTCATTTTGCTTCCAAATTTCTTCTTTTTTATCCTACTTGTTTCTTATTTAAGTCCTTTCGGTTAGTATTATTGCTCTTATAGTTTCATGGAATAAATTAATGTTGAGATGAAGGATTCATCGAGATCACTGGTTTGTTTCACAAATATTACATATTACCCTTTCTCGATATATGAATTTAGGCGTGACACAACATGCATTTAACTTGTAGTATGTAGTTACATTCAAATTATACTTATCCTCTGGTAGATACGTAGCTGGTCAGCTTATTAGAGGAGAACCTGTAATTCCAGAATCATACGGTGGCGTGACCATCTACTTCAGTGATATATGTGGATTTACTGCTTTATCAGCGGAGAGTACACCTATGCAGGTACAGTTAGCTCCCTTTTCAACCTATTGAAACACTGCTTACTCTGGTCAACGAATTGATGTATGCCAATCCGTCCGTTTACTGCTAGCACTTAAGTTTGCATTTGCCCTAATCCACTCGCATAATATTGCCTGCAGACTGGTGTTATTAATATATAATTGTTTCAATTTATCTTCAACATGATTCAGCCAAACCAAAGCCATTGTGATAAATATTTTAGGCCATATTGATTTTAAATAAATTTCACAATTGTCATAGTTTCTCATGTATAGTAGTCTGCAGTCATATGGCTTGATATGTGATTCATTACTCTATGACGAGATCCGACACTGTTCAGAAACTGTTTGGACACTGTTCTGACACATCCTGGGCAGTCTGACTTACATCTGCGTTTAACTTTGCAATAAGACCATACTGCTTACAATTTTTTCTAATTTTGTAACTATTTTCATATATATATATATATATATATATA
>JAECUM010052987.1:0-11183 GCA_016617855.1 Megalonaias nervosa
TATAATTTTCCTTTTGTTGCCTACATTTTCACAGGAAGAAGTATAACAATTTTCATCATGCCATGCACCTCCTGATTTTGAGTTTACCACAAAATTGTAACAGCAACATCAGAAATGGTTACTTTGTGAGCTAGGACAAAAAAACTGCCTTTCATTTCAGACAAAAACAAAACAAATAACCTTTGATCAGGCAATTTGACCCTAGGCCTTTTGCGTCTCTCCGAAGTTATTTCCCCTTACTTCTATGACCGCAATGACACACAGTCTTTGACGTATTGCTAAGTCGGTCTAGCTTTGCTTTCAGATACGGCCAAATAATTTACAAAATGGCCAAAGTATAATTTTAAAGATTATGCCAACCCAATCCTATCGGTCGCTTAAATCACGTATGTCTTTATGATCAGTTTACAAGAGTAAGGAGTATTTACGAAAAGCGGGTGAGTGTGAGCATTATGTGCCAAACATTGAGCTAAATCTTGCAAATTCCGATTCCGAAGCAAGTTGGTATATACTAAAAGTAAACTGTTCTTGTTCTAATTAAATACTGGATATATTTCGCTTGTGTGGCATCAAAAAACGATGTGATTTAAACCTTGGCTCATATATCCGGTATTGATCTAGGAAAAAGAAATTGTACTCTATATGCAAATTATTATGATAAAATCAAGCAAAGTTAACAAACACAGGAGAAAAAAAAGCCGGGCGGGAACAGACGAGAAGACGCGAAGAAGTTAAACTTAAATAACACGAGAATGAGGGACTGGTTAGAGAAAAGGTATTCATATATCCGACACAATACTGCTATCATTTTATAAACCTTTCAAAAAATATTCTTTCTTATGATAACATATATATTAAAATATTATGAGAGGTTAAAACAAAGTCCTGCGACATATTCCACTCGTGCAGCTCGTCTAAATAATACGTTTTGGATATATATATATATATATATATATATATATATATATATATATATATATATATATATATATATATATATACACACACACACACACACACATATATATATATATATATATATATAGAGAGAGAGAGAGAGAGAGAGACAGACAGACAGACAGACAGACAGACAGACAGAGATAGATATAGAATATTATGTTCTACTATCTTAAATTGCTTACCGTGTGACCGTGTGGTAAGATAATGATTTGCAAAAGGGCGTGTACAATCATATTTCCTCCCTTGATTGTATTTAAGTCCATATCACTGCTTCGTTTCTTTTCCAAGATACACAGTGGGTGACAGGAAGAAAACACTGGATATCTGAAGTAGTCCAAAGGTTTAAACAAATCAATTCGTTATCAGAATCTTGTTGGCATTTATCTTAGGTGACACTACACAGTTACCCCATACTCCTGAGATATTATAGGAATAACGTAAACTAGTTTGTATTAGCAACATGCACATTGAAGGGAATGTGTGCATACATTTATGCAACTTTCGAGTAATGTAAATTAAATTGCTGTGCATGTGGTCATTATGGAAACTATAAACTATCTAAAGCAGACAGCCGATAAAATGGCTGCTTCCATGTGCTAAAAATTAGCCTGAACTAGTCCTAAGTACATTACCTCTAGCATTTATTAAAATAGTAAAAATGAATTTTGCCAAATTAGAAATACTGTGTCAGGTAGAATTGTGGCAGATTATAATTACTCTGTAAGGTATAATTGTGTATGAAAAATAGCGGTTTTGTGCTGAAATGATGAGGACGTTTGTGTTTCAGGCGAATATGTTTCCTTTACGACTCGTTATCATTAATCTCATGCATCAAGTATTTTATTGATATTGACCGAAGAGGTCATATTCATATATATCGACTGGTTAACATTTTTAACACCTCGAAATATACATTTCCCGACTATGATATTATTAACCATGTTATTTCCTTGTTGTTGCTCTTGTTTCCAACGCAAAATATATGTTTGTACATTTATACTTTATTAGGTTGTATTATCTAGACAGCTTAGGTTTTAGGTTTATTTATTACACATGGCTAGCCATACAAACTGTCAGGCTACAGTACGAACCTTGTACTACTAATATTATCTAACGAAGATACTGTTATGTTGCTACAACGTTACACATCTATCCGAAACAAAATTTAAAATTGTATCATGCCTCAGTGGGGTCTTGAGCTTTTAATTGTGCAAATGCTATATGAAGTTTGGAGGAATGTTTCTTAGTTCTTATTCTTTATTAATTAAGATTTTTTAAAACACATGCAACTTCTTTATAAGCTATATGACTTTGTGGGGAATGTTTCGTGAAATGTTCGTGGAATGTCTGAATAATTAGGAAGCATTTAAAGATCAATAGGTTTCAACTTCACGCTTTGATAAACCTTCACTTTAACAAGAGGCGGTTTCTTCTTGATATTTCATATAGCGCTAATCCTAACCATCACTTCATCCAACTTCTTCTTCCTAATAAATTGTAATCTTTTATTCTATTTGTACAGTTCTTGCAATTAATTCTCGCAACTTTTCGCTTCCAATATATCTGTGTCTAGTTGATATTTCTGTCTACTTGCGTTTGTGTCTTAAAAAGATGTATATGAAACTGATTTTCTGTCATTTCTTTTAGAATCAGACCATACCAATAAGAAAACGTTGTGATTTCCCCAACGAGTCGCACTTAGTAACACAATGGGATATAGAACGCAATTAGCTTTACGCGGCAGTTGGGGGTGTAAGGGAATATCAGTATTAGGGTGCCATATTAAAACGTGAATAGAGCACTAACGGAAATGTTGGTTGCAAAAGAATTGTACTGAAAAACACTCTACATTTACTGAACAAAAAACGTATTCAAAGTGACAAATAAGAGCTGGTGCAGGTGGAATAAGTTGAATATTCCATATAGAATAAGAATCCTTGTTCTTGAATACAGCGTTGTAAATTTTCTTCACGCTATTGTTCACACCATATATTAATCTTCCACGCTAAAAGAGACATTCGGCGGAAAAAGACCAGACAAAATGCATACCTCACAAAACAAATATAAAATGAACCGTCATACATTGGGACCTTTTGGATTGCTAGATAAATAAATGATGCAAAAAGATTCTGTCGAAAATTAGATTTGTAAGATCCCCGATAATAAATATGATGCGAAAAATACCATTAAGTAGAATTCCCTTCCACATCTTTTGTTAGCACTTTAGCTTCCTTTGAATTTGAAATGAAACGACCATAATAAGATGATATTGATCTGAATGGCAATTAATTGTACCTGTTATTCAATGCCATCAAAGAGGCAACAACAATCCAGGCGTCGATTATAGAGATTCTTCTATCAATAATGCCATGCAGTATTTTATCAGATACGTTGATATGTATTTGACCAACAAACTGACCTCCTCTGTTTTTATTTGGTGTGGTGACCTGACAACTTGGACAACGGTATCGCTTTGGTTGTGGTTAACGATAATCCTTCAGATCAAAAGATAAGATTTAACATCCGAGAAAAGCTCAAATGCATTGTTTAGAAAGTATAGATCGTGTGCTCGTGGATTCGTGGTATCAAGACAAGAATATCTTGATAGGTATGGTTGTGGCTCATGTTAGCAACTACAAATTTAGAATCAAAGAAGAAGTACACCGCTTCGGACGTTTTAAAATCTTACGCAAAGTGGAAAACGACATCAATGGATCACTGCCCAGAACATCTAAGTATCATTATGGTGCTGTATACATGTCCCTTTGTCTAATTGCTTTGGTCATACTGTAGTTAACATGACACCTTTTTCCTCGTGGAAGTATATCCAAACAGTTTTTGTTGATGTTGTTGTTGTTGTAGGGTTTAATGTCATTTTTCAGCACATGATAGGCTATATATGGCGGCCAGTATCATTTTGAAGGAAGAATCCGGGAAAACCCCAGAAAAAACACCGACCCACGAGACGCTTCTGGCAAGCTTTCTCTCATACCCACATTGGTCGAACCTGAGACTCGAACCCACGCAGACAGAGATGAGATGGCAGTGATCCGTAATGGGGAGCACTTTAGACCACTCGAGGCCCCATTGTCAGACAGAATCAAGTAGTTTACTTTATTTTTAAAGTTGTTGACCACCAAAAGTTATTTGTCATTTTGTTAATAGAAAATTTGCACTTAGTTCAAACATATTGGGCATATCTCTGCCTCCATAATTCATCAATGTACTGAAATGGTCAACACATTTTGAAAATCAAAACTGCTTGATTTTATCTCTATATACTTCTGTAAGGAGAAAGGCAGCAGAGTAAATTTTGTATGATTAACACAATTAGAATCAAATCTGAGCAGTTTTATCAATATCGGCTGTCTGGTATAAGAGATATTCCTGAAAACTTGTCCTTGTTGTTAATTGCCGATGGGTATGCTATAGATCAGTGATTGTTCAGGCAGTGCATGGACCCTCCACCAGTATATATCAGGGGTGATGCCCTACATGGTATGACTGACTGGTACCCTAGCAGCAGCTTCTTATAATGCTTCTAACTTCAGTTGCATAGTAAAAGCGTTAATTGGTTATTGATACAACCAAAGACTGATCATCCTGACTCCTTGGAAGATATCAACATCGCGCTTGATAAATGGTCCTTGAAATAATGAAATGATGTAAGGCACAAAGCTAAGGTATAGTGTCATTCAACTTGTAAAAATTTAAGTCAATTTGTTTAAATATGATTACTTTGATTTTGATGACCCTATTTTGCATATTGCGCATTCATTTTTTGTTCCCATTGAAATCCAGTATTTCTCATTGTTATCAAAACTAGCTGAAAGGATGATGTTGTCATTGTGCTATCCAAAGTATGCCCGGTTATTCTGCTGCGTTGTTTTGTCTGTTCATACGTCTTTTTGCTGATATTTAACTCAGATATGTATCATAGCTAGACAGAGTGTCATGTACAGAGAAACATTTTCTGTCTTATGTGTGTTATATATCTGATATATAGTTTTCTTAGCTTCAACAAATATGATGATGAAACTATATGCAAATATACATTATGGTTCACCATTTTCACATATCTGATAGGTCAGATCATAGCAAGATATAAGAAACATAGCAGGTCTTATTACCTTGTCATTGCATTTGTGATAATGAAAACAATTGGGAGGTATCCAGTTCTTATATTTTATTTAATAGAAAATATATTTGAAGATTTATTCTTACAGATGTTATTGAAAACCATCAGGATGATGGCTCAGAGGAAGAAGAAGAAGAAAGAGATGTGTTACAAAGTCCATGCTCTTAAGGTATGTAACAGAAAAGAGTGAATAATATTCAACAAATAATTTATTTCCCAAAGAATATAAAGTGAAAATGTAATTAGAAGGAACTTATGGTATTATGCATTAAATCCCAAATAGTACTAGAATTACAAACACAAGTCCTAATAATTTAAAGCCCTGAATAAATTAAATCTAAAGCTGAGGGTGTTGATGTGCCTTTAGTAGCGTGTAGAGTGTTGACGTTCCAAGTCTTTTCTTGAAACACAGTAATATCATTCCAGGTTTGAATTCACTATCAAATCCAGTGAATGTCTCTATCCAAGAATTTTATCAGAGCACTTTTGTATTTCCAGAGTAAATAATCACTTGAATTCAATAATTTGAAGTAAAATATTCCAGCCCGAAATAAAATACTGAACACAACTTATAATTCAACTTGAAAGTGCTAAATCTTAAAGCATGGCTGAAAAATCCTCTCAGTTACAAGATTATATATTTCTCTACTTGACCTCAGGTCACTTTTAGCATTTTCTAAAAAAGACCTAATACCTAATGGACAATAACCTTCTAGAATGATCCTGATGCTTACAAAATAAAAATCTTACTTATGATTAGAAAGCTGAAACTGGACTATGTGAATTACACTAAGGAAATTTCAATACCTAAACCCAGACCCAGATAAACATATTTACTTCTGTTAATATTGATCCTGTTATTAAGCCCATGCACAGAGAGATTATTTTTCCTAAGTATTATTTGTTTAGAAATCTTTTTTTACAAAATGTCTATTCTGCTCAAGCAGAAGATGAACTCAGTTTTGGAAAAGGCCAAGTCAAGCATACAATGTTACATTACATTATCATGTAATGAAATACAAATTTAAAAATATAACTAACAAAGAATGCAAATTAAATTAATATAACAGCGGAAATTTTGTAGGTAATTAATTGAACTTGATGCCCCTGGGGTTTATCACTTGAAATAAATTTATGTGCAATGCTTTAAAAAAAAAGCAAACCAAAAGCCAGATGTGATCACAAAAACCACTAAGACTGAATTCCTTTCTTGATGGTTACCACAAACAACCAATTTCAATATCCCATGATGATCCATATTGGAAAACGAGCGCATGTATTATGGATATCCACTTAGTAATATCAGTAAGTTGAAATTACAATATTATAATATGTTATCTAAATGTATTATACTAGAATGCTTGGACCATTTGTTGTATCAAAATAATTATATTTCAGAGCATTAGAGCACCAGCAGAAATGTGTATATGTTTTTATAAATCGTAAGTTTTTCACATTAAAATAAAGAAATCACTGTTAATGCTAATGTCTTCACTTTCAAGATTGTTTTTAAAAAATCGGTGATAACATTATCTCACTATATTAAAGTGAATTCATTTTATGTCAGATCTAATTGTTGCAGTGTATCTAAATCATATTTAGTTAATGGCACATTATTCCTTTTTTTTGATTTGATGTGTTCCTATAGATCTTAACAATTAAACTGGTTTATTTTCCTTTACTGGCTACAATTCATGTACTATATGGTTGTAATGCTGAGGTTAAAAATTTTACATAATATTTAATATGCTTGTAGATGATATTCAATGGTAGCTGTTGCTGTTAAAGCAGTTTATTAGTATGTTACAATAATATATTTGTCAGTGTGAACTCAAGATCCTAATTTTAATGTTTCCGATTGTGAGTATTGGTTTCTTTACATTGCGTAGGGCTGTTTCATTTAAACATACATGGTACCCAGGGAAGGCAGTTGTTTAAAACTATATGCCAGAGTTCTTTTATTTCACAGAGTTCATATTGAAATGATAGAAAATTTTAAATTGCATCTTTGGGTGAGTAACCACTTTAAAGGTGCCTTCCCTAGATCCGTTGTATGTTTTAATGGAACAGGCTTTACATGGTAAACAGTTGAACAATTCCTGTTTAAAATGGTATTAATGTTTGGGGAATGTAAGATCTGAATTTAAAATGGATATTTTGTTTAGGTAAAACTGCAAGTCAAGTGTGAAAGCATAAAGGACGAAAATGACTAGAGTACCATGGTCTAAGAAAGAGAAGGCAGCTGTAGAAAGATAGCTGGGACAGTTTAAAAGAACTGTTTCACTACCAGGAAAAGCAGCATGTGAAGAGGCAAAGTGGAAGGAACCTATTATGGCAAGATGTCCATGGAGCCAGATTAAAGTCTATTACAAATTCAAAATCTAAAGCTATGTTAAAGCTAAAAAAATCTAGAACCTTTTCCTGCAAAATTCAAACAGATGATAAATATTTGCTGGTCTATGAGTTGATACTTTCGGATTAGCAAATCTGGGCTTCATCGTATATTCCAAATCGACATGCATATGAATTATATCATTCAAATTGTGTTATCGTTCATCGTGTAGATTTTTGTTATGCAAAAATAATAATTTTCTCCAAAAGTATGGAAAATAATGTATGCAATAGTTAACGTTTTGGAAAGAGATTGCGTACTAAATAAATTAGCACCCGACAATGAGAAGGATCTTAAATTGTCTACATGATTTTCTATATTAAATTCATGTGTATCAGATGTAATTGTGCTCAAACAGTATGTACTAGTACTATATGTTGTTTTAATTTGATTACATCTATGTGCATTAGAAAATGAACAACGATGACGAAGACAGGTATTTCATAGCATTTTTCTTCTTGCACCTCGTGAACAAATAAAGTATGCCCTGATATGATAGTGAGGTTTCAGGACAATTATAATCTGTATTGATAAATTAGTTGACAAGAGTGATCATATTCCTGTACAAAGGCAATGCTATATTCCATTATCAATTGATACCACTGTGCCTACAATTCCTTCTAGTTTTAATTATGATATCCATTGTCTCAAGAACAAAACATCTTTGCAGTGTTATTTACATGCTAATTAAATACACTAATGATTGAGTCAAGTCATTCCAGTTAAAACCTGTTTGAGGTCAATGTTCAGCAGACCAGATCAAATCTGAAAATGAGACTACCCATAGCGTATTGTGCATACAGGACCATGGAATTCCAGGTGAATACTCGTTCAATGTTCGGCAGACCAGGTCAAATAGGGAAATGAGGCTACGAATAGGGTATTATGAATACAGTACCATGTAATGCCAGGTGCTTACTCGTGCAAGTTTCTCAACCAATGACACATTTTGTACTCAACGACAGAAATGCCATTCACACTAACAATTAGCATGAGCAAAGATGAAAACCGTATGCCATATGATTATGGGAAGTGTACATGAACTTACTCTTATTTGTTGGGAAAGGAGATGTCATTGTGCATACAAAGAAAATTACACAATATGATTCAGTGGTCATTTTTGGGATTTGACCTAAATGAGCCTATATGGATATAAATATTGTGAATATTTAAATTTGAAACTGAAGGGTCACGGTATGCATTTTATTAATTTGCATTTATTGTTTACTTTATTACTGTTTTCTCTTTCATAAAAGCTGCAGATAAACAGGGCAGTAATGTACAAAATAGCATGCAATGCGATGGAATGCATATGTCTCTCTCATCAAACCAGAACTCTGTAAAAGACATTTTAGCATCAGTGATGCAATTTCCCTGTAATCTGAAATACATACTATTAATATTCCTGAAAATGGAAGTTGCTAAAGTTCATTTCACACAGCATTGCGCATTTTTGTAAATTATTAACTTTTCAGGTCATCTGTAGCTAAAAGTAGCTAATTGGTTTTTAATATTTTGTGTGAAACAAATTAGGTACTTTTAGCTACATTATGGTGCTGATCTGCGAATTTATGGAAAATTCACGATGCTATGTGGAGCAAACGGTAGTAAAAATACAAGGTATTACTCTTTCCTCGTCCTATACTCAGCATTTACTTTTATATGGATGAAGGATGGAAACTGTACAAAATGTGCAAGTCCGACTTAAACTTGACAGTTACTTATAGGCCGACAAATAGGGTAGATTTTCCATTTGTGATTACAGTGTGTTCTTATATTTCTTTTTAGTAATTCGATTAATTTGCATTCAGGCCAAGAAAGTTTAAATTTGTGTTCAGATTTGTAGTTTTGTTATTTGTACATTTTCATATTTTTGTTAAGCAAATATTTTTCCTGTCAGTTAAGTAGTTCTTATATATTTGTCATTCAATAAACAAACACTGAAAGTATTACAATGTTTCAAAAATGTAAATTTGAATATTTCTATCATAAGATAGACTGTTGTCTCTGAAGTCAAGAGTACTTCAGTATAATTATACAGTAAGGTTTTTTAACATGCTGTTTAAATTTTGCTTCTCTTTACAAATATGCTCTTCCTGTAGATATTTTTCATATTAGTTTTAATGAAGTTAACATTTTAATTTCTTTACCCATAATAGATTGAGACATGTATACTTCGGTAAGATATATACAGCAGTTTTGAAATGGTACATTGCATACCTTAAATGAAAGTCCAGTACAATTGCTCCAACTTAAGTTTGTCTGAATATTTTGAAGGCAAACTTATTAAACATCTTTCAGATGAATCTGTTTATGTAGCTGTCCTGTTTGTCAGACTTTAAAATGTCATGGAGATTATCTCGTATCTATATTCGTGACTTGTATTTTAGCATGTGTTTTAGTATGCTCAAAGGTCCGCTACCCACTTTTCATTTTTATAAGTCTTTTTGGACTCAAGAGAAAAAATCTAATTGGAATTATAGTATACACAACTTAAATTTTGTTTACTTCTTTATCTGAATAGCAAAGATGAAATTATTTCAATTACTCAATACATTTGCACTTTACAAAGGAAATTGCGTTCCTTAATGTTCCTTCCAAAAACAAATTGACAGTTTGACGTTTCATCAGGTTTGAACAGAACTACCTTGTCTGATAATAGTAGAGATTGTTCATGCAGACAGTAAAGATAACTGAGATGATGTTTTCATGTAACAATGCAGTAGTATTGCATATGTCTTCCTTTGATGCCATATTTTGTCAAGACTCCTCTACCTTAGATGGTAGTTGATGCAATTTTGTTCATCTGTCAACCCCTTATATTACCCTCAATGTTGCAGGTTTTTACTTTCTTTCACTTTAATACCATTGTAACCAACATTTTGAATATTGTTCATGAGTGGACTCAACATGTAGGCTGTGTCCAGCTTATTGTATTTGTTCACTAATGACATACAAATTGACTGAAATTAATTTCTTTGGGTTGCATCTTTTATTTTAAACATTTTTATGGAGATGATGATTATAGTCATTTACTGTATGCAGTTAAATATGTGTCATATTATTCATGCTTATCTGGATGGCTTAATTAAATTATAATGCAATCTTTTTCTTTTTCTTCTCAACTTCCTACTGATATTTAATTTTAATAATTTGGTTTCAGACATTATTAGGTAGGTGGCCATAGCAGCTCAGTCGGTGGATTATTGGTCATGAGTTCGCTACACTGGAAAGTAAAAATAAAGCTGGACTGTCTAGATTTTTTCTCAGATACCGGCAACGTACCTGATAATAAAAGACTAGGAGAAGCTCCTGTGTACCTGGGTTTGGGCTTTGCAGAATTATCCAAAGGTCATTTAGAACCTTTCAACATGAATGGCGTATAATTCTCAATAATAAAGTGAGACTGATTTGCTTGATCCAACAAATATATTACAATGACTGTGACCTAGACCTCCTAAATAAGAACATTTGGAAAGTCTGTCTTTATTATGTTGCTTATTTTTCAATCTGTAGAAATCAGAAATAACATGCACTTTCTTGTTGCAATAAGTCCACATAGGTGGAGAGAAAGATTCCTTATCAGTCTTGTCATAATTATAATATCTAAAACGTGCCAGACTCGGACTCGGACTAGTGAGTACTGATACGAGAATGAGATGATTTTTACCAGAAAAAAAAAAAAAAAAAAAA
>JAECUM010052988.1:0-34094 GCA_016617855.1 Megalonaias nervosa
TATATATATATATACGTAGCTGAATAACAAGGCAATATAGCAAACACTTCCTTTATTGCACTGAATAAACTATATTCCGCAGGAAACTTCGATTTTCTATTCTCAAATACTAGATCGAACAATTCCATCAAACAGTTCATTAGAGTTAAATAAATCACAACAGCAGACACTTTTTTGTCATAAAACTCTATGCTCACTAAGGACTATATTGAATAGGGATCATTTTCTGCCCCCGTTTTTATGAGGAAAAAATTCTTGTAAATATCTTAACTATGTGTCTCATCGTATTATTCGATGTATAAATCACCCAATTCTGCATTAAATATGCATGTAAATTTCTTTTTCATACCTAAACAAGACCTTAGAACATGGGCTGGTATGGGAAATTAAGAGAAAATGCTACATTTGAGCATCTTGAAACTAGAAATAAGATCTAAGCGCAGGCTTGCTCAAACAAGGTATTTAAACTGACTGATTAATTTTTATGAAACTTTTTGGGTTCTCATATTAATTTACGTGAGCACGTTTGCGTTGATCACTAAAAGCTAAAATATTCTTGAATTGTGCTGTCTGTGTATCATTGTCGTTTGTTTTCCCTGCTGCACGGTATCTGCCTACGTATCGCTACGCGTGAGCAATTAGACTGTATTTCTAGAGTGCGCTATATTCTTTTCTTCATTATTATATACAAAAAATCCCGGGAATATTAACTATTCAGATATTTTAAAAACAATGTTATCCATTCATTTCTCTCTTTCTTCATTCTTTCCAAATTGCCTTGGGAACACAATTTTTCGAAGAAGCGCTGAAGGGGCATTTGGAACTATATGTAAACAAAGACTACGTGGAGTAAACATTAAATGGAATTGTTTTTTTATGTTGCCAATTTTTTGCGAAAGCATTCTGTAAATAATAGCATAAGTACATATATATTATTTATTTTATACATAAATAACAGGGTTTTTTCTTTATTGCCATCGCGATACCGTTTGCTACGTTTAATTCATTCACTATTACAGTGTAATTCCTTACATGTGATCTTTAAATGAATCTGTCAATTTCCAGATTGAAATAAGTTACAACCAGCGTAGTTCTTCATTACATTTTCTTCACTTCGTCTTTCTTCATATAGTAACAATATTAATTCTTTAAAACTACAGCATTAAATGGGCAAACAACAAAGGATTGTCTGCAGTTATATAAATCTGCTTCGAAGACATGTGTCATCTGCATAACATACGAACTAAACAACTTCAATTGCTCAAATGGTATAGCATTATTGTACCAAATTGTCGCACCAAGTTCGAATCCCCAACGCTCCCTTTTTTTTCTTCTTTCCTTCTAAGAATTAATATCTATAATATCAACAGCTGTCAATTTACAGGCTTGAAATAAAATTAGGAACTGCTCAGTTTTCACAACCAACAAAAATAATGCTCTGTTTGAAAATCATTTTATATTTATGTAGTGCAAGGTAACATTTTTTTATCAATATGTTATTCATCTACAACGGAACTATACAAGGGTGGCCAATCATGTCTGCATCAGAAAATTATGGTATTGGAACCAGTGTTGTGAAGCGGTTATTCTGCCATTATTAGATAGGATAACTTTCACACAAGTTTATTTATATATTTTCATACTGAATTTTTGTCATATTTTCCGGTGCACTCGTCCACATGAAGAAAAATCGGTTTTAGACTGACATAAAAATTTTAAAATTGTTTACTACATCAATGATGTTTCTAACAATTACTGAAATTAGAAACCATTTCCAAATAGTGGGAACCATGTCCACAGTCGCGATGGAAGCCAAGTAACTGAACTGATTTATGATTGTTTAATTGCAAATATTATTTGCATTACTTCTGTGCCCAAAACCAGCAATTATATGAGCCTCAATCATTTGCAAATCATTTTAATTTTATGTTCCTAAAGTGTAATATTTGTATGGGCATGGTATTCATCTAAAAGGAAACTAGAGGAGAATGGCCAGATATCTTTGCATCAGAAAATGATTGTGGTGAAACCAGTGTTGTGAAGCGATTATTATTCCATAGTTATATATTGCAATTTTTTTTTATACATGTTTGTTTATGCTAAAATTTATAAGGCTTAATGTTTTATCACATTTTCCTATCTACTCCTCCAAATCAAGAAAAACTGGTTTTTGACTGACATAAATTTTTACTTGTCTACTATATCAACGATTTCTTTAGCAATTACTGAAATTAGAAATTACACATTTTGTTTCCAAGCAGTGGGAAACATGTCCCAAGGTCAGGATGGAAGCTAAAGTAACTAAATTGATTCATAATTTGTTAATTGAAAAGGATCATGGTATTATTCTTACCCCCTACCAGGAAAAATAAAAATAAACAAAACAAGTTTGTTCAATCTATTTATCTAAATACAGCATATTTATTGCAATGGCATATTTTCTTTATTTCATTAAATGATAACCTCATAACTTCATACACGTACTGATTATAACAACAGAATATCATAAATGTAATAACATTTACAGATGAAAATCTTATATTCAAAGGACATCCTGCTTGAATATAAGTACCACTACTATGACTACTACTACTACTACTACTAATACTAATACTAATAATAATAATAATAACCGCATTAATAATAATACTAAAAGAATCTCCATCTACCTATATTTTTCTAGTCGAAACAAATATGAGGAGGGGATAGCACTAACCACAAAACATATCAAGCATACAATATTTTCAGACCAAAACAATTCTGAAATAACAAATTTTGGGATGTAACAGGCATAATGGATGACACAAGAATTTATGATATAAAACAAGAATTATGATAATTAATACATAAGAAGCCGAGTTGTTTCTTTTTAGATACTGTTCATAAAATCAGTTTCTGGCTCCATCCCTCCAATAACTGATTATATGGAATTCGCGGGCTCTTTGTATCATTATAGACTAAATATAACTACCAAAGTTAATACTTGCAAATGTATGAAAAGCACCCAACAAATGACACTTCATGAGACTTTAAGTCAGATATGACAGTTTGGTGAATGGTCTAAAACACTTCAAATTCTGCCATAAAAGGCCCACAATCCATTCAACTTCAAATTCCATCGACAGCAAGATCTCACAGACATTGTGTTGTATGTGAAAGACCATATGGAAATCACAATCATCTTGTTAATATCTCAATATGTCCCATAACCCAGTCATTTGCAGAGTGTAGTATTCTTTATAAAGTCAAATAGTAGTTGTTGCAAATTCCATTTGGAAATGTCCTACTTCACTAATGAATACCGGCGATCTATCACTGTAACAAAAGAGTTTGAAACTTTCCAAGAACAGATATTAAATCACTTTTACAAAATGTGCGTGAGCTAATTAAAACAAAGTCATATCTTAACTTTGATGTTCCTTCTTCCTTATCCGATGATGACTATTTCCACCTTTTATGGCTTGAAAATGAATAAATTCCTGTAACCGAATAAGGCTTAAATCCTGGTTCAAGAGAACAACTTGCTGAATAAGCACACATTGTACTTCAGGATGGATGCATCCACTTGGAAACTGAATGAATTCCTCAGGATATCAGTTGATTACCTGCGTGACATCACTATGGGCATTTATCAAGTCAAACAGGCTCCAAAAGTATACAAATGAGCATCTCACAGAGGAGGGACGCTGTGAGGTTATGGCATGCATGGATTTTACAGGTCTGTTACATGTGAAAATCCAGTCTCGCCACTCCAAAAATAAAATCCATTCGCTGTGGATCCAATACAAGCTGAAATATTCCATGGACTCCATCAAAGGATGATATTGTACCTGCAAGGTTGGTGCTCGGGTTCTTGGGTGTTGTGCCCATGTATCTAGTTTCCTACGGTTTCCTATGGTTTCTTGGTTACAAAAGATGGGTAAATGATGAGTTGACAAAGAAAGCATCACTAACTAGTCATCTTAAGAATGCATCATCTATTCCAGAATGTGAATATGACAACGGGGAATCAAATGAGGAGTTGTATTTCTACACTGTCACCATTACTTTCATCAGTATTTATCTGGCTCCTTTCATGTTTATATGACAAATGATAATTTTGTATAATTTGAATTGTCATCCATATCATGATGTTTCCATTATTATAGCAACTTATTTGTGTGATATTGAGAAAGAGAAAATGATAATACATAACAATTGCCAGATTAAGACCTTCCAGGGCCCTCATCACTGAAAATATTATAGTACCCTACCCCCACTACTAAATGTGAAATTAAAAAAATAAAAACAAATATCAGAAGCTAAACAAAGCTGGAAACAATAAGTGCTGCCACCATTCCAAATCAAAATACTCGTATGTGCAGATCGAAATGATCATACATAATTCATTCAATTTTATCATTAGCAAATAATTAAAAAAATTATCTGGTGCCCCTGTTGGTGCCCTAACCACGTGCTTAGTTGCTTAATGGGTAATTTGGTAATGTACATATCACATTCAAATGAATACAAAAAGGTATATTTTTAAGACATACTCATTAATAATTTGACTTTTTATGTCCATGTTGGCCTGAATAGTTTATTTTTAGGCTTTTTATTCTCTCTAATGACTGTGTAGTCATTGCAAGTTCTGTCTGATCACCTCCCAGTAAATCTAAGATGGGTCCAAGGTTAAATACACCAAAAAAGGCAATTACAGTAACAGTTGCTCATCTCAACTGTACAAACGACAGGAGTGTATCACCTCTGGGTCATATTGTGGGTGGATGAGTGGGGACGTTATAATCATTAGGATTTGCTATTAGTCCTGGTTAACTGCTACCGTTAGGTAATATGTGTTGGGTGAGTGCATTTCTTTTATCATATGCTTCGTCGTCTCTTGCTTACATAGATTTTCATTAACACTTGTATGAACCTCCAGTTATATAGAAAGCCTTACGGCGTGATATTCGCATGGTTTTTTGCGTAGGAATACGGGGACAAGTATGTCGGCCTACATGTATAGTATACAGTACTTAAAATATTTATGCACAAACCTCTGTCAAATTATAATAGCCAATGTAATAATGTGACTAGCTTTAGTTTTATGGTATATATGAACACATATTCATATAACATAATTTTATTCCTTAAAATGTTTCTATACATTTTTGTTTATGGGTTGTCAGATCTTCCACCAGTTGATATGCCATTTTGCTGTCATTTCTGCTCAGACCTTTCTTCGATTTTGCAGCATTGTCTTTCTATCGAGGATTCCTTTACCTTTTTCATGCGTTTCCTGATCATGTTGTTTATTTCTCTGTATTATCTAACTCCTTCATCATCTCATTTTCCCTTTTTCTGTTCTATTCTTTTGTCGCATAGTTCAAGGACATCTGTTGTGATCCAATGCTTCTTTGTTCGACGATATTTGCCAGTGATCTCGCTAGCTGTGCTAGTCACAGATGTGTTGAATGTGGTTTATAAGGACTCTAGGTCGGTGTCTTGGCTCTCCAGGGTTATCAAAGGCGCAAATTTACCGCCAATTATTGCTTGGAAGGCTTCTGCGACTTTTGGATCTTTCAATTTTTCAAGGTTAAATCTGATTCTTGGTTGGTTAGGCTTTTTGTTCATTTTCAGGTGGAGGCGAAACGTTGTCATTAATAAATCATGGTCACTTCCAATATCTGCTCCTGGAAAACTTCGTGTTCTGGCGATATTCAGTCCTGTGCAGAATCGTTTTTTTTTTTCACCTAGATGTAGTCAATCTGGTTGTGATGTTGTCCATCAGGACTGTGCCAGGTCCATCCTCATGATGTTTTGTGAGGTCCGAATGTGCTGACTAGCACAAGATTGTTGTAGGCGGCAAACTCCAAGAGCCTGAGTCCTCTTTCATTTGTTTTTGCATTGCTGAAGGGTCCACAGGTGCTTTGCCAGTTTGTCTTTGAATCAACTCCCACCTTTGCATTCCAGTCTCCTTGTACAAACAGAATGTCCTTCTTGGGTGAGTTGTCAATGACATCTTGCAATTGGTTATAAAAATTCTCCAGTTCGTTGTCATCATAGTTAGATGTGGGTGCATAGGCCTGTATGATTGTGATAATGAAAGGAGTCGCCCTCAGGCAGATCGTAATAAGCCTGCTTGAGACTGGGCAGCAACCCATAATGCTTTTCACAATGCCATTGTGGACAGGAAATCCAACGCCATGATTGTGTTTGTCCCCTCTTCCGCTGAAGTAGAGTTCATGCCTTTCATCTGTTGTTATTTAGCCAAAGTTTTTTTCCGACGCAATTCGCAGAGACCAATAATGTTCCATTTGTACCTCTCCAACTCATGTGTAAGTTCTTTCAAACTTTCCCACAGCCCTCGGTGTTCTAACGTTCCTTGTACCGATGATGATGTTGCCTCTCCCACGGATCTTGATAGTTGGAAAACAAGGGAAAACTACCACCATCCAAGACAAATCAGGAAAATGCCTCACAGAAGGTTAAGAGATCCTCAAGAGATGGACAGAACATTGCTCAGAATTGTACCATCATAAGACCCAAGGAGATCCAGCAGTACTACATTGCCCTCAGGCAGAAGAAATTGATGACAACCCCATTCTTCGTGAAGAAGTAGAAATTGCAGTTAGGTCACTAAAGAAAGGAAAGTCAGCCGACATTGACAACATACCAGCAGAGCTTATACAAGCAGGAGGAGAAGAGATAGTCACAGTCCTAACAACAATCTGCAACAAGATATGGCAGACAGGAGAATGGCCCACAACATGAACACAATCCTTGGTCACCGTGCTCCCCAAGAAAGGAAACCTACAGCTATGCCAACACTACAGAACCTTCAGTTTGGTCAGTCATCAGAGCAAAGTCATGCTGACGATAATTCTCAACAGACTAAAGCCTCAAGCAGAGGAAATTATTGCTGAAGAGCAGGCAGGTTTCCGAACAGGAAGGAGCACTACAGAACAAATCTTTAATCTCAGACTCCTTTACAAGAAATACCTTCAGCATCGACAGAATCTATACTACGCCTTTATAGATTTTAAAAAGGCCTTTGACAGGGTATGGCATGTAGCCTTATGGGCAACTATGAGGAAGTACAACATCAGCTCAAACATGGTGCAGGTTGTTGAGCACCTCTATGACAAAACCACCAGTGTTGTTCTCATCAATGGCAGCAGAGGAGATTGGTTTCGTACAACAGTTGGAGTCAGACAGGGATGTATACTGTCACCTACACTCTTCAACACTTTTCTGGAAAGGATCATGGAGGATGCCTTGCATGACCACAAGGGCACTGTCAGCATCGGAGGAAGAACAATCACCAACTTTCCCTTCGCAGATGATATTGATGGTTTAGCAGGAGATGAAAAAGAACTGGCTGACTTGGTTGAGCGCCTCGACACAACCTCCACGGCATACGGAATAGAGATTAGTGCCGAAGAAGTCAAACTGATGACAAACAACACAAGTGGCATCAGTGCAGAAATAAAGGTCAGTGGACAGAAGCTGGAAAGAGTCAAAAGCTTCAAGTACTTTGGATCAATTATCACAGATGAGGGCTCCAAACCAGAAATACTTTGCAGGGTTGCCCAGACAACAGCAGCAATAACAAGGTTGAGACCAATATGGAAAGATACCAACATTGCTTTTGGTTCCAAAATAAGGCTGATGCACTCGATTGTCGTATCCATTTTTCTGTATGCTTGTGAAACATGGACGCTCATATCAGATCTACAAAGAAGGATTCAAACCTTCGAAATGAGATGCTACCCCAAGATCTTGTTCATCTCATACATTGACCATGTAACAAACGAAGAAGTCCACAACAGGATCCAACGAGCCACCAGATCCTATGAAGACCTCTTGACCACTGTAAAAAATCGCAAACTGAAGTGGTACGGTCATGTCTCAAGATCATCTTGACTGGCAAAAACAATCTTGCGAGGCACAGTGGAAGGTGCAGACGAAGAGGCAGACAGAAAAAGCGGTGGGAAGACAACATTAAGGAGTGGACAGACATGGGATTTGGAGATTCCCAAAGGGCAGTAGAGAACAGGGAAAGATGGAGAGAACGGGTTGTAAAGTCAACTATGGTGCCCCAACGACCTCTTAGGGTAAGAGATTGATGATTGTGATGATACGTTTTTGAATTTCTTCATTGCCCCCATCGAGAGCTCCAGTTCTGGGTCACTACCAAGAATTGAATATAGGCCTACATGTGCATAGGAGAGAGAGAGAGAGAGAGAGAGAGAGAGAGAGAGAGAGAGAGAGAGAGAGAGAGAGAGAGAGAGTATAGTCAAATATAGTTACTTTAAACAATGAAAACGTAGAACAATACTTACGATGACTCGTTTTTCATCAAAGTTTATGTGCAAACTTGTTCCCAAAAATTCCTTTGAAGTTGTATTCAATCTATAAATCCCCGAATCTTGCACGATGTAAATCACCATCTTTGCAGACTATAAGTGCTGGTAAATAGCATTTGCAAAACGAATAATGAAATGATTGTGTTTCCATGTGGTCATTATAGGTATATGTTCTTTATAAAAATGTACATCCTCTCATTTCACAGACAACTGTAGCAGTCAGTGTAGGCCTCATGCAGTATTCCCGGGCTGGTTTAGAAATAGACGCCAAAGGTCTAGAGAGTACAATACCTATAGTCTGTTTCCTTCCTGTATTTTCCAATGCCATTACTTCTAAAACATTTCACAATTTTCAGAAGTTCATTAAAGTGCTGAACCAATAGTGTTTTACTTCTTATTAATGTCCATATTATATCTCTACGAATGAATATATAGTTCATAAATAGAGTATAGTATAGTTAGGCTATATCAAGGGGTGTGGAAGACAATTTGTTTTTTTTTTTTGTTTCTTCTGAAAATAGAAACACAGTAGTGTGTGTGTGTGTGTGTGTGTGTGTGTGTGTGTGTGTGTGTGTGTTATTGCATGAAAATAAAAGGATAAAAGTACATAAATACATAAAGAACACTTGTCATTTCCAATGAAGGTAACACACCCGTATTCGGCGAAGAAGCTAATTTACAGGCCCCTGTTAACGCATCATTTACAATCATATTCAGTAATATCAAACAATCATTTAAATAATTCAATAATATTAAACATCATTCAATAATATTAATCAATATTTTATTGAGGAACATTTTTTTTGTATTTTATGATTAAGTACCTTTTTTGTCAACGTATTTTAGACACAGTTTTCAGTTGACGTATAAGTTCGATATTCTGTGTGTGTGTGTGTGTGTGTGTGTGATTTGGATTTTTAACGTAGTTTTAACAATTTTTTCATTCATATCGCTACGATGTCTGCAGTGTGGCAGTTTATTATGATGTCTAGGACTGGGGATCATGCCGCGGACATGTAGCATCATGTCCCACCCAGTCACATTATCCTGACACCAGGCCGACCAGTCTTAACACTAACTTCTTAATGCTGAGCGCCAAGCGAGGCAGCTGTTAGTACCATTTTTATAAGTCTTGGTATGGCTCGGCCGGGGATCGAACCCACGACCTCCCGCATCCGAGGCGGACGCTCCAACCACTGGGCCACCGGAGCGGTATCTATTTTTGTCTACGATGGACCATTTGGAATAGTTTTAGAAACTAAACTTTATTTATACAGCTTTATAACCCCTAAAATAATAAAAATGCATATTGCAAATTTGAAACTGAGTGAATAGTTCATGGTAAAGCAGTATCTATGAGAAGTAAATATAAAAGATGACTACTTTTCATGTCTTTTTCGATGGTGTTTTGACACCCTGTAACCATGGCAACGGACACGTGAACACAAAACTGATGTCAGAAATAAAATGTTAACCACCTCATACGTACAGTATACATCATATAAGAAAATTTGTAGAGGGGGCAGAAAATGGCCCTTATTCAATATAGTCCTTTCATAGTCCGTATTTTTGAAAGATCGACATGCAGAAAATGTAGCAATAAACCAACTGTCCCTTTAATTTAAATGAAAAACGGAAGTCTACTCAAAGGAATAATTAAAATTTAGCTAACCGAAGAATTCCGAAAATTAACAAACGATCTGTAAAAAAAAAAAACAACATAAATATGAAAAAAGGTCTGAAATCTCAGATAACTAGAAAATGTATATCTCAGTTTGACTAACCGAAGAATTTAAAAACTAAGCAATTCATCTACAATAAAGACACAAAAATATAGAGGACAGAGATGACGAATTTGATGGATTGAGTTTTGTCTCCTGGATAAATCATTATAAACTACACAAAATAAGAAATGTTTTTCTTGAATACGGGGAAGATACACTTTTCACAGACTTATGTTCCCAGAATTCTTTGAAATATCGGTTTATTTATGCTATTTTACCACCTAAGTAATACCATTCTTCTTTCTTCCTGTTTATTATAAGAAGATCATAATCATTAGGATTACTTACTGTGTTCAGTATATAAATTTGATGTTTATAAAATGAGAAAAAGGATCACGTTGATGTTGAACTCACAATTGTTTTAATCACATCCGAATTTGTTTATCCTTCTTCATTTCGTTTTAATAAACACTTTTTGCTATCTCACAAGCGGTAGTATGTAGATTGAAAATTTCCAATATACTGAAATTCAGTTCTAATGAAAGTGAGAATATTCATGTCTTTATTTCATTTATCACATATACATTATCTCACTTAGTTGTTACACTCCCAGCTGACAGAAAGTTATCCAACTACTGCATTTTACGTGGTAAAATAGTTCCAAAGAGCTAATGTTTATTATTATGTCATGCAACATGCAAGTCCTACTCGAAATACAATATATCTCTGTTTACCGAGTAGTGTTACAATCAAATAATGGAAATATCCGGTCACAAATACATTACATTAAATTCGCACTTTCTCCAAGCAGTAATCGTGCCTTCACATAAATGCCCAACAACTGAAATCAAGTGTTAAAAATTGATGCCTGTGTCAAATTTTTTATTGACGTGTAGGGACAGTTGCTCTTAGAATTATGATTGGTAAAATTCTACTTTTAAATGTTACTGGTTATATAATTGCGCATTGTTATTCAACTAGTGGCTGGGACTATTTTCTTACACGCAACAAATGAACGGTAGCGGCTGGGACTATTTTCTTACACGCAACAAATGAGCGGTACATCTTCTGAGGCATAATGAACGAAAGTATTACTTCTTTCTCTCTAAACTATTTCCATTAAAATAAAAACTATGTGATAAACATAATCTCAAATGGGGAATAACTTAATATTAAATTTAAGGCATTCGTGTCCAGCTTTTGCGCGCCAAGGCGAGGAAAAAAACCTGGATATTATTCTACTCGTTTCATAAGTTCAATATTAAATAATTACCCAACTGAGATCCTCTTTGTATCCATATGTGGTTAAATAATTATTGAGATAACACCAAAAATGTTGTTAATAATTTACAGTGTTTGATAGGTAACCAGGGTTTTATCTCTTAGGTCACCAACAGAGGTATAGGACCAGGACCAAAACATGTTAAACATGGTCAGAAGTTTCTGGACCCAAAGAGATATTAACATTAGGCGGCGATTTTAGTTAATAGGTTTTTCCACAGGATGAGCCTGTCTGTTTGTAATATTGTATTATGTTAGTAGCGAGAAATCTGAATTTGTCTGCACTCCAAATGGAATGCTGTATTACGAATAGTGTAGGAATACTATAGGGACAAGGGGACTTCTATGTTAAAAAGAGAAGTAGGGTTGTACTATATGGACGACGGGAATTTAACATCGTGGGATACTATATGGAAAAGGGGAAATTGAACATGGGAATTGAATATGGTGGGACACTATATGGGCAAGGGGAATTTTACGTGTTGGGACTATAAGGGGCACTATATGGGAATTTAACATGGTGGGACTGTATAGGGTCAAACGAAAATGTATTGGGACTGAATAGGGACAAGGGTGGTAGAGAGACAAACACAACAGAGACATAGACAGACATAGACATATACAAACAAACAACAATACAATAGAAAGACAAAACATTTTTTGGGCAATGGAATGGCTCTGAAAAGGTCCTTTGGGTTTCTTCTAATTTCTGTCATTCCTTCTTCTCCACCAGCACCTCATCTTTTTCAATACAGTTTTCTTATTCTTTTTCCCATTCTCCTCTTGCTTATCCTTCTCCTCCTCTTTTTTCTTTTTCTAATTTTCATCTTCCTTCCTCACCTTATTTGTATATGCTTTTATCTGCTCTGTTTCCTCCTTGTCCTCATTTTCCTCATTTTGCTGCTTCAATACATCGTTCAACATTCCTTTTGCTTTCCTTTAGTATTTATTTCCATTTTGACTTTTCTGGGGCTATAGTACCTGTCTCCACCTTTCGTAGCAACTCTTTAATTATGTTCAGATTATCTTTAACCTCTTGTAACTTTTCTATTTTGTTTTCTTGACTTGTAGCGATCTTTGACTAATTAATGATGAATGGGACGATTGACTGACTGACTGTTGTATTAAGGTCGCATGCGCCTATCAGGCATGCGCTACCACTGAATACCCTCATACGAGGGTTTATTAATTATTCGCGGGGGAAGGAATAAGTGCCTCATCCCCCGTGCATTTATGCACTCAAAGAGTGCTATTTAATTCATCCAACAGGTCGTGGGACAATAAAGTCCGAAATGACCTGTCTGTAGGGATTTGATGAGTGGGAATGGACCCAAAACACACTCATTCTGATGAAATGCCTGTTTTCCACAGTGTGAGACGTCGAGTTTGATTGGGATATTCTCATATAACGTCACCCCGGTTCCGTGCTTACACGCTCTTCGGGGCACCTGATTTCTAGACGAGTGGGAATCGGCCCACACACTCGTCTTTTAAATGTCCGAGATGGCAGGGAGGAGAGGGACCCGGAACGAGATGCCAAACGCCAGCCGGAACGTACCTCAAACGCCGTAAATAATACTATCAAATTCAACCTAGTTATCTATGTAATGGGTAAATCCTATTACCAATTTTGTGTAAGCCACAACTGTAATTAGAGTCACGCTTTCAGTTATAAATTTTCCTATCTTAAAATTTTTGTTTTGAAGGTACATAATGTACATATTTCTTATGTATACCAATGAAATAGGTCTAAGTGACCAATACAATGTTTGATTGTCAAGTAAGGGAATGTGGTTTTAATTTAGAACGGTGGTCAAAGGATCATATTAGGTTTTCGAATAGTATTATCGAGTCGAGATTTCAAGCCAAATTGAAATCTTTTTATAAATGGCCATATGTATTAGCCCTAAGAAGGGCTGAGGTTACACCTAGAAAACGGATACAGGAACGGTTGTATTTCTTTTGGAGGGTTGAAACTCTCCCTTTTCCGTCCTTTGTATCCTTCAATACCACATAGATCTCCCAGCACCAAAAGTTTCCATTGGTGATGTTTTGGAATTGGCTGTGACTGTACTTTGTGGAATTTAAGAAGCTCATTTATTAACATCGCCATGATTGGAATTTGGCAGTCATAGAACTGATCCCCTCGGGTGCTGATGTCTATGATGTATTCTTTTTCATCTTCATATTTCTTTATGAATATTTTGCCCAGAATTACATCATAGTACAATTTTTGGTGAGCCTCTTTGATTGTTCGGAGTGCGTCGGTATAGTAGATAGTTGCTTCAGTGTTCTGTAATAAGTATGTAAGACCTCAAGTACCAGATTGGTCGGCCACGTAGTTTGTAACGTCTACTCGCAGATGCGTGTCTGGCTCTGTCTTGGTTTGTCCTCTTCTTGTTTTGGGTTTTTCGTTTTTTATCAGATTTTTAGGTATCTTTTGTTTACTTGTGGCTGGTGGTGCTCCTGTTTTTGGTTTTGTACCAGTGGCTGAAGGCTTGGTTGTTGGTTCATCCATTGCAAGTGTTTCTGTATTTGTTGGTTTTATTTTGGAGTACTCAATAGTTTTAGTTGGGTTTTTTTTGAGTTTTCCTGGATTCGTAGCTTTTGTTTCAACGGTTATTCCACATGATTGATTAGGTAGTGCTGCCTTTGGAGTTGGACTTAAACTGGTGTTTAATTATTGAGTTGAAATAAGTGACAATGCTACTGGTACCGATCTCCATTCTATGTTTGTTGGAGTAGGTGTTATTTCCTATGCTGCTGATCTTATTGAAGATATTTTATCCTGTTTCTGGGTGTCCTCTATTGCCATTGACTCCGTTTCACTCATTTGATGATTTATGTTCACCTCCTTGCCCCTCTAGCTAACCTCTTTTCCAGTTTGGGTTAAAGTTTCTGTTGACCTCTCCGCAGCTGATGAAATGTTTAAAGTTGGAGGTGATGTTATAGTTGTCTTCAATGTCATTCCGTGAATGAGTGTTGTTGCAATGCCGACACTGCGATTCACACGTGGTTGCATGGTTGTATTTTGCAAGTTAGTAATTTTCTCCCACTGTGGTGCCTCATTTAGTCTTCTTGGTACCGGTATTCTTTGGGGTGCACTTCTCCAATTACTTCTACTGGCACTTCTCCGATTATTTCAATTGGCATTTTCTTCCCATATCAGCAATAGTGTTGTACGCTTTGCCTGAGCACGAAGGCTCCATTCAGTAGCGATTTCGAGGTTTAACCCCCTTATTGCATTCAATGCTTGTTGCGGGAACAATGCTTCCATCTCTGACATTCTTCAACGCTGTTTGTACTACTCTCAACTGTGTTAGTCGATGACTAATGAATGCACGATTGACGAACGCTAGTCTTTATATACCTCAAACACTGACGTGAACGAAAACATCCCCTCATATCAACTACACATATCACATACCAAATAACCCAAAGAGATAATAGTGCTGACCTAAAAGAAACTGTTTTTACATATTTTTACAAACCAACACACTATTACCAACAAATGACTCCACACTCCATACCATCATATAGTGGAGAAGGAAAGCTTTTTCAAAACAACACTTAAACCATCACCTACAATCACAAATCCTCTCAAACACACACTATCACAGAGGCAAAGTAAGTATTTATAGTCACACTACACTTTCACACAAAACAAACAATCATTAGTGAAGGGTCAAGAGTTTTGTTATGGGAAAAAAACACACACACACACACACACACACACACACACATACCAATAAACACTAGTATTTTATTTTTGGCAACTTGATCAGTCTCTCTTTTCTAGAGATCTGATTAGCCCTGATAAGGGCTGTTTTGTGAGCTCCAGATGCACCTTCTCAATGCCCACATCTCCCAGGTCGGGCACCACACACGCAACGTCAACTCCAGTCGTTATCCCATTTTACTCTAGCTGTTGGGAGGGCAGAGGGAGCTTGAGTTTCTTCAGAACCCCAATCTTCTGTTTGAGGGATTCTGAAGACTCTTTCCCTCGTTGCTCTAAGGTATGCCTGTGGATGTTGCGGTCGTTGCGGCTCCCACTCTTGGCGCTGTCTCTCTATCTCTTCTTCCCAGTTCTCAATCTGGGGGACAGCGGCTTTCGGTGGTGGTAGTGGCTGTGGTGTTTGGCGCTGCGATGGTGGTGTTCTTACCACAGGTATCAACCTCACAGCTCTGTCTTAGAATGAGGTAAGGCAGGATAGTTTTCTTCTTTTCCTGCTCTTCTTTTTTTTTCTTTTTTCTCCTCCTCTTCTTCAGGCTTGGTTGATTCTTGGATCGTCTCCATAGCTAGCTCGTCTAGGAGGTTACAAGTATAATCCAGGTGCATCTGAAGCTCAAGTACCTTTGCAACTCTACTCATCTTGTTGTTGTTCTTTATTTATATGCCTGAAGCACGGACGTGAAGGAAAACACACCTTTACACAAAAACTAACAATACTTAACTTACTTGATACTGATTTAAGTCGCATACGCATACAAGTGCTTGCGCGACTGGTTATTGCTCGATGGTCGAGCTTTTTAATTGTTCGGGGTTGTAGGAATGGTGCCGCTACAACCCCGCTTAAATGTGCGATGGTCGCACTTCTTAATTGTCTGGCAGTGGTAAAGGAGGAAAAGGCCCCAGTGAGCAATCGCCGCCGCTATGGATGCCGTGAACGCCATGTTACGCCAGTCCGCACTGTAAATATGTCAAATTCATTCCAGTTGTACTAATGGATAAATAGGCAAACCAATAATGTGTTAGCCACCTGTGCAATTGATCAGATAGAACGAGTCTGTAAATTTCGTATTATTTTCATTCAAATTAGAATTTTGTGTACAGAGTGTACATAAATGTTCTAAAATATACCAATCAACTAAGTCAAAATGACTAATAATTTTTGTATCACGCATATTAAACAAGAGTAAATTTTGACGGTGGTACCAAAAGGATCAAATTAGTGCGGTAATAGAGCTATTATCAAAAGAGGTTTTCAAAGATCTAAAAAGAAAACCTCGTACATTCAGGCAATATTGGCAGTCGGATATCTTTTCCATCTTCCCTGTCTTCCTTCCGACTTCAGTGGTGGGCAGGCTTATCAGTTTGTAGGCTACTTTGGTATATGACAGCTGTTCCATGGTTTCACGGTGACTGCGTTGGTCTTATGTTCGTCTAGCGTAGACTCTCTATGAAATTCCTATGGCCGCTTCATCATTCATCGTTGTAGACCGTTATTCGTGTCCGTTTCAGTAGTTTTTAGTGAAGGTCGTCTCAGCAGTTCAATTAGCGGTACTCTATATCGTTTGGCCACGTTCTTGTTATTGTTGCTATTCTATTGGTTGTTTCGTGATCCTTTGTGTAGTTCTTTTCCCACCTTTTCCCGCCGGCGCCCCTTTCACCGTACTCCTGCTCCGCCGATCTTGCCTGCTCGGTGTCCACTGCCTGAATCGAATGATGATCAACTAACAATACACTCCACATCACATCCAAAACATGGACGGCGCGGACCTAAAAGAAACACTCACTTTCACTTTTTCATACAAACACACTCTACTACTACCCATACATACAACCCTAAAACAACCACACACTATGCAACAAGCAAGGGAAAGGAAGTGCTTATAGGCACACTTCCATCTCTTTACCTACAAACACACTAACATACAAACACACAACTACATCAGTTTAGCAGTGGAGTAATATTTCTTTTCTAGCGATTTGGAGTAGCCCTGAAAAGGTCTGTTTTGTTTGTTAGCGGTCTTGGCAATCTCTCTTATCCCTTAGGATTACGTCCCCGTCTCGCTACAGGTTTTCCCATGTGATATGGTCTGCTTCTTCGGAAGGAGAAGGAGAACTCCTTGGTGTCCACTCCAACATCTACGAATCCTCTTTCTTTCCCCTGTTGTTGTTGTTGTTGTTGTTGTTGTTGTTGCTGCTGCTGCTGCTGCAGATGATGATGCTGTTTCTGTTTCTGGAGTCTGTGCTTCTCTGTCCACTCCTCTTGCTTCTTATTTGATATTTTGCTCTAAAGACCTCTTCTATCAGGTCTTGTGTTGCCTTAATCATTCTGACATTTTCTATCTCTTCTGGCTTTCCCGTGAGGTTTTGCCTGAAAAGATGTAAATTCATGTGGGCATCGTTCAGCATGGCTAATTTGGAAGTCATCTTCACGGGTTGACGAGTCAACAATGGATGGCCAGACTGACTGACAGACTGTTGAATTAAGGTCGCTTGCGTCAATCTGGCTCGTGCGACCGGTTTATGCCCGCACCGCGAAGGAAACAGAGCCTCATCCTCATAACGCATTTATTCTCAAAAAGTGAGCTAATTAGTTCAACGTAGGAGTCGAGGGACAACTAAGTCTCAGTCGACTTGTCTGTAAGCTGTACTGAGTGGGAATCGAACCAACACGCACTCAATTTAATTTAATGTCTGTCTGCAGCAGATCAAGACGTCGAGCGTGACTGGACACAGCTCCTGACGGTACCTGGGTGTACGACGAGTGGGAATCGGCCCACACACTCGTCTTTGAAGGTCCGAACAAGGAGTGGAGGAAAGCGACTCGGATGGAAACGCCAAACGTCAGACGGTTTGTTCCCTGAAACGCATGCCAATACTAGATCTTAATTAATGCCCAGTACCTTAAAATGGGGCAAGTCCTATTACCAGTTCTGTGTAAGCCACAATCGTGATTAGAATCACGCTTTTAGTTATAAAGTTTCCTATCTTGAATTTTAATTTTAAAGGCACATAGTGTGCATATTTTCTTATATAAGCCAATATAATAGGTCCAAGGGACCAATACATTTTTTGAATGTCAAGTTAGAAAATATAGTTTTAATTTAGATCATGTTAGGTTATCGATAGTACAATCGAATCGGGATTCCAAGCCAAACTGGAACCCCTTTTAATCAGGCCATTATAATAGCCCTAAGAAAGACTTTTTATTTCTTTTCAGGGTCTGGACGCTCCCAAAGAAATTCTTGTGGTGGTTCATAAATCCTCCGGAGGCGTTCTTTCAGCGGACTAGGTTCAATCAGATCCATCAGTATCCACTGACTTATTGATTTGGGAAAGATAATTTCTGGTCTATCCAGGTCATGATGAATCATCAAAATACTAGCAATCATGGCAGCCAGGTTTAATGGACATTCCAATATCATTTTCCCTTTTTCCCTCAAACTGGTCACTGCTTTCTTATCCTAATTTTAGTGGGTCTGATCCTATCCTTCGGTAGGTTGGGCCATTTATTGTTGATTAAGATCTTAAAATCATTCAGAAAGATTTTAGTTTCTGCCAGATCGTGCCACAGGTGATCTATACAGAAGTCCTGTGAATACCCCCAGGCAATGTCTGTATGCCTGATGTAAGTCAGATTTTAGTGCCCTCTGTGCTGCAGCTTTAGGTGGAGAAAACGGGTGCAGGTACAACTTGTTGTGATAAGGGTAGAGGTTGTGGTGGTGGTGGTGGTGAAGGTGATGGTGTTATTGCCTTCTTTCTCCCGATTACAGTTTCTTGTTGTTTTGGTATTACAGTAGGCTCCTCGAGCACAGCCGTGGACCATTGTTGCAGCTGTGTTAATTTATTTAAAGTTTTCGATGTCCTTGATGTTGTAGGTGTTGTCAGCTGTTGCTTGGCTCTTGTGCTTCCTATGGTGGCAGTAGAGCAGCTCGTGAGCTGCATTTGCACTGACTGAGGCACTCTTTTTCCTCTACCACTTCGAGACTTGTATCAGCATATGTTTTTCTTTTTTGGCATGTCCCATATCAGGAGTAAGGAAGTCCTTTTGTCCTGAGCTCTCATGCTCCAGCCAGATACAGGTAAAAGGCCTAAGCCATTCAAATCGTTCATAGCTTGGGTGGGAATCATTTCCATCGCTAGCGTCGTGTTGCTGCTTGTAGTTGTTGCTTGCTACTATGTTCGCTGTCGATTGAATGATGGCCAGTCTGCGGTTATGGTGTTGGATTAAAGTCGCTAGCGTCCATTGGCCATGTGCGACTGGTTTATACCAACTTAGTGGCTTGATCAATTAATCGAGAGGGTAGGTATTGAGCCACTACCCTTCGCTGTTATAATGCATAGCATTGTACTCAATTGTAATGTCCGGGCGAGGAATGGGAGGGGGCGACGACGGAAAGAGAGGCCCCAGGGACACCAAATACACCCCAAAGCATCCAGAGACACAGCCCCAACCCCTCGTCACGCAATTTTGGTGAGATAGAATTATGTGCTTTTCCTATGTGAGAAGAGAAGTCTTTGAGGTTTGAATGTTTTATTTCTTTTTTTTATTTAGTGTATTGTGTTGATAAATAGTTGTATTTGACCTCGTGTAATATGTTTGGTTCTGCCTTGTGCAGAGGGACATGACAACTTTGGGCTTTAGTCGCTTTACATATTTATTGGGATCTAGATCTTATAAAAAAAAAAGTTTTGTTTTATTTTACCCTACTTGCCCCGTTGTGGAGCCAGGCCTGATCGCTGTGGACTTTAGCCACCTTATAATTTCTAATTTTAGGGCCTCATAGTATTTTAATTGTAGTTTTCATTGACTAGTCCCCTCCTAGATGTTATAAAATGTCTAGACAATTTAATTAATGAAAGCTATGTTTTCTTTGGATTTAGGAGGTATATGGGCCAGCTACCATTAGCATTGCTAGGCCGATTGTTTGAAGTCGCAGCTTGACGCAAGGGGGCAGGTCCATTTTTCTCAATCGGTATAGGGTCTGCCGTATGCGCATTGGCATTACTCCACACTCTAGGCAGCTGGTGTCCAGTTTTTCTTATACTTCTTGATCCATTTGGTCTGCCCCCCCCCCCCCCGGTCCCTGCGACCCATTCGATCGACTTGGTAAAAGAATTCCTTAAGCTATTATAGAAAGTGTTATATATACTACCATATTTTCCTGTTAGTGGCCTGTTACTATTGGCATTGCTAGGTCGATGGCTTGAATCCGCAGCGCGACGCAAGCCGGGGGGGGGGCAGGTCCATTTTTCTCAGTCAGTATAGGGTCCGCAAATATGCGCACTGGCATTGCTCCACACCCTAGGCGGCTGGTGTCCAGCTTTTCCCGTACTTATTGATTATTTGGCATGCAGACCCCCACACAGATACACAAGGCCCCTGCGTTACATTCAATCGACTTGTTTGAATAGATCCTTAAGGTAATATAAAAGGTGGTTATATATTGCAGTATTTTTCTACTGATTTTAGGAACATTATAATATTTCTATAAGAATGCAGTAAGTTACCATTGCACTGCATGATATCCTGGTACATACAGGGGGAATTAATAAGTTCCTGTTTTTCTTGTAGGGTTTTTGTTTGGGTTTGATAATTTGGGCAGATATTAAACATATGTGTAAGGTCTAATGTTTGAGGGCAGTGAGGGCAGTTAGTGTTTTCTACATTATTTTTCTTAATATATTTACCTAGGCTATTGGCCAATAAAGTTTTCCCAGGTTTGATTCTATTTATTATCTTTTGATCTCGAACGTTTTCCAAAATTGGGGTTTTGATATTGCGTATCACCTGTTTTTTTAAATTTCTAATAGTGGTCTTCCTTTCCTGCTGGTTTCCCATTCTTTTTGCCATATTTGGTTAATCATATTTTTAATTTTACTACATAATTAATGGATGCTATAGCTTATTTCAGTAATCAATCGTTCATTAGGTATTCTTTGGCTTTTTGGTCAGCTCTATAGTTTCCATGTAGGTTAATGTAAGATGGTACTCACGTGAATTCTAGTGTATGTCCTTTATCCTTTATATTGTGTAGAGTAGCTGTTGAGTTATCTGTAGAAAATTGATTCTACTTTTGGAATTACCTGTTTCTAATGTTCTTAGGGCACATAGAAAGTCTGTGATTATGAGGTGGTTTTTAATTGATACATCCGTAGGTTGTTGATCCACTTAAGGGCTTCAATTATCGCCCAGAATTCGGCTGTGTAGATGGAGCTTCCGTCGGGTAGTCTGCTTCCAAATTCAGTATTAGCCGTAGGGATGGCCACTGTTGTGGTGGTTCGATTAAGGCCGATGGCTTTAGATCCGTCTGTATAAATAATGTTATAGTTTTGGTATTTTTGATTTATTATGCTTTTGATGTCTGATAGAATTGATACAGTGTTGTCTTGTTTTTTCCCCATGTTTAGTGCTTGTAAATAGATATTAGGTGGTTGATTTCTCCATGGTGTCGGATCTAGATATGATAATGGATCTGTTTGTAAGTTGAATAGTTGTAATTCTTTTCCATTTGGGTGGAATATTTCCTGTAATCCAGATTTGGTTGAGTATGCCTAATAAAATTAATTCCATATTTTCTGGTAGTTTTTTTAAAAATAAATTTCGTAACCCAATTGGTCTTCTCCGAGCGAGGTGTTTTTATTTACTTGATAGTACTTTTTCCATTCCTGTATTGTGAATTCGTCATTAATTGGTGACCTGTTACCATCGATTGCTTGATCAATGAATAGCTCAAGGTAATTTGTTTCTAGTGCATTGCATTGCTTAATAAATTTGTCAGAATGGTTTTTATTATTGCTCATTCCGCAAAGTGTTTGGCAGTGGAGTTAACTTTATCTTTATCGGTGACTGCTCCAGGGATAATTGGGGAAATTTTGTTGGTTATTCATTGAAGACATTTAATTTTATCCCAAACTTGTTTAGTATTATCCTTTGAATTCACGGAAGAACAGTATTTGCGCCAAGAGTTTATTTTGGTATTCTTAATGATTTTTCTGGCGGTCGCTTCTTTCTGTTTGTATGATATAAAGTCGGTTCCTAATTTGGAATGTCGAAAGCGATTAAGTGCTTTATTTTTTCCTTTGTCCCTTTTCCGCTAGTTTTAGGAATATTCTGCGTTGCGGCCTCAGTTAGTATCTTGGTAACATTTTCGTAGTATATAACCGTATTAGTGTTGCGGACTTGCTCAATTGCAATTATAGATATGGTAATCTTGAATGAATCCCAATCCGGCTTATAAAATTTCCACTTTGGTGTCCTAGGGATAATTGTTCTCGGGGTCTTAATATTCATAGCTATAGTTATCGGAAAGTGATCGCTGCCAAGGGTACTATTGTGTAATACTTCCCAATCAGTATTTATTACTCGTTGCGGAGTGCAGATAGATCTATTGCCGTTAGTTTTCCACTTTTTGGGTCTTTTCTAGTGGCGGTACCATTATTTAGTATCACCAGTTTATATTTTCTAATCCACTTTTCAATTAGCTTACCTCTTTGGTTTTGGTGTTCACTGCCCCATATTTTATTAAGGGCATTGAAATCTCCACATATTAGGACGTTATTTTCCTTGTTATTTAAGATTTTTCTGTATTCTTTTAGGGTGTTTGAGTTTCCTGGATCATAAATATTGTATACTGTATTTGCTGTTTGATTGGTTTTTATTTTCAGTAGTTGGATTTCGATTCGCTCGTCATCCGAATGTACATTCGGTGTATTTACCAATTTACCAAGCTGACTTCAGGGAGGGCGACATGAATGTATGTGGCCAGTCGTCCTCCCTTTTTTGGTTGTTCCCAGATTTAAGGAAAACAACGACTGTATCCTGGAATTTTTGGGGTATACTTGGTTTCTCCAAATGGGTGTGTTTCTTGTAGGTACATTATATCGGGCTTTTTGTTACGGTCATTAGTTGCAATATTTAGTACAGCTATGTTGATTACTAAGCCTCGACAACTCCATTACCAAATTACAATATTTATTCGGTTGTTATCGGTTTCTGGAGTCATGATATATTGTCCAGTTTTATATAGATTAAATTGATACAACAGATTATTTGTTTGAGAAGTGAGTTTCTAATAGGTTAGATAATAACTGAAAGAAACTTTGTCTTTCGACCTGATTCTTATGAGTTATTTGTATTATCACCTTTACTAATTTATTTTTAAAGTCCGTGATTATAGTTAAGTCAAAGATATCATCAGTGGTAGTAATGTTGTTGACCTTTTTACTATTGTCATTTCTTATGATCTGTATTTCGGGGGGTTGGTTTAGGATCGATATTTGAGGAGTTTGGGTGCTTTGATTAGTTGCTTTGTTGGTGAACATGTTACTATTGCTTCTCCCTTTAGTTCGTTGGAGTTCTATTTGGGTCGACATGGAATGATTAGGATTATTGTGAGTGGCTAGTTTTCCAATTTTCTTTGCATTGCTTTTGTAGAGTTCTTGTTATTACTGTGATTTCGATGTTCATTCTTGCTTCCGTCTTGTCCTTTTCGTTCCACTTGAAGATGGGGGCTTCTGTTACTGGAGGCATTTTCAGTTCCTAGATGGTATTTTTATTTTTCTGGATCATATCTTCAAGCTTGCTATCTTCCGTCTTTTTCTTTTCCGAGTTTCTTGATTTCCATTTGTTAGTCTCGTCAAATATATACTTGGCTTGTTTGTAATCTATCTGCTTTTCGTTCATGAGGTTCATAATCTCTTTTTCCCTGGTATGGAATATGCACTCCAGCTATTTTGGAGTGTGATTACCTTTGCAGTTGGCACATATTGATATTTGGCTACTGCATTTTCCTGAGTGTTTTACTCCGCATTGATTGCATTTATGTTTGATTTTACAGTTGGATGTAAAGTGTCCCCATCGTTTGCAGTTATTGCAGAAACGGGGTTTATTTTCGTATTTTTCTAACAAATACGATCTTTCGTATGGTTCTAGTCTAGCCATCAATGGCAGTGTTGTGTTAAATTCAAGCAGGACTGCAGAAGTTTCGAAGCCTTGTCCATTCATGAGTTTGATGGCGCTTTTGATGTTGTTTCTGTAGTACGTGAATTCATCTCCTAGTTCCTCTATACTTTTGTATCTGTGGCATCCTTGTAGCTTCATTATAGCTTTGTATCCTGAGGGAGATTTATCTTCTTTGCTTTTCTCTACTATATGAGTGGGATGATTGTTAGTTCTTTTTGGGACGGTTGATTTATTTTCGTTATTCAGAGAGTTATGTTTGGTAATATTTACATCCATCCCTCCTAATTTTGTGATTTCGATGTATTTGGCCAATTGTTGTGCAGTACTGCACCAAATTATCAGGTAATTTTGCTTTGTCCGAATAATTTTGTACTCTCCGAAATGGTGCTTGGATAATTTGCTTGCTAAGGTCTTATTACTTAGAGAAGCAAATTTCCTATTTATTTATGTACGTAAGGCGTAAGTTCAATTGGATGATACTTTGTTTTGATTGTATGGTTTTCGTCAATGGTTTTCTTCTTGTTTTCTTCTGTTCTCTTATTGTTATTATCTTGATTATGTCTGTTAGACATTTTGATTGTATCAGGGTTTTCCTTGTGCGTCCCTTTTCCCCTTCATTGGTATTGTTGGTGTCATCTTTCTTGGTCGATTTAATTGTTTTAATCCTTTGATTTGTTTCTTACCTTTGCCTTTAGGGGATGTGGGAAGTAGTCTCTTAAGGTACTCTTTACCCTTTGATGAGAGTTTTCAGTGTTGTGGTTCTAATTGTTTTATTAATTCTTGTGTTCCTTCATCTTCTATTTCTGCTTCACCGAGAAGATTTGTCGGTTTCGATGGATCTGGTTCTTGACTGCTGTGAAGAGTGGATTTTTCGTTTCCTCGGCTGCTTGGTTTTTGGTTATTGAATTGGGCTTTTCCGTCGTTCTTTTCTTTTCCTTTTTCTGATAGGGGTTTTGGTTTGTTTGTTTTTGCTGAATTTTCTTCTTTCGTGTCCATGTCAAGGGTTGCATAGCTACTGTTAGCAGTAGCTTCTTCTTTGTAGTCAGCTGTGATTTCCGTTACGTCCTTGTTTAATAATAAGTGCTTCCGCATATGTCTTCTTTCTGATTGGGTCAATTGATTGTAGAGTCTTCTCTGCTTCTGTCTCTTCTGGTTTTCTTGGTCTATGGATAGTAGAGTCTTCTCTGCTTCTATCGCTTCTGGTTTTTCTTGGTCTATGGGTAGTAGGGTCTTCTCCACTTCTATCTCGTCTGGTTTTTCTTAGTTAGGATCGTCTCTTTGGTCTTTTTAGTCTCTTTGGTTGATAGGTTTTGCAGTCATGGGGATGGATATGGCTTTGCGCCTACTATGTGTAGAGTAGAGATTTTCCATTATTTCATTGATATCTATGGTCCTGGTTATGGAATTATTACTCTCCTCTGATATGTTTTCTCCGTTCCCTATGTCTTCTGTTGCTGCTTCTCCATTGGTGTCAGTCTCTGATATGGGGGTGTCATTATCTCTGTACTATATCCTGTTAGATTTATCACCTCAGGAAATGTCTGTTGATCTTCCAATTCAGCACTGCTGATTGATTGCAAGATCTCGTCCTTTGTGGGAGTTTCCTTTCCATATACTACGTTTGCGATGTGGATGGTAACCATGTTGTCCACTTTTATTGGTGTTGCTACTAATTGCGTTTGTACTGGGGTGGACAATGTTGGTGATTCAGTAGGTATCTGGGCTTGTGCCTGCAAGTTCTTGGTTATAGTTTCCCTAGTTGTGGGACTACTTTAAAAAAAATCCCTAGAATTGTTTGTTTTGAACACAATTTGCTTTCCTGTCTTAAGTTGGAATTATGGGTGAGGGTAGGGGTGGGGCTGAAAATAGATTGAGGAGTTAGAGGTCCACACTCTTGGTTTTGGTTTGATTCTAGGTTGTTGAGGACAGTTTTCAACCTATTCGTTTTCCTATTAAGTTTGTTTATTTTGTTTATGTCTGGCTGTTTGGATATTACTTCCACCTTGCTTCTAGTTCCTTGAGACAATGTCAGTCGGGGATAGTAATTGGTTGTATCTGACGTTAATCTATAGAAGTTTTGGATGCTTGGTTCAACACTCTCCGCTTGGAAATCTCAGTAAATTATCAAGTAGATATCACCAAGGATTCTGCCCAGGACTTGTTAGTATGAGGCCTAACTTCTGTTTAAGGTCGGTGTCAATACCTTGCAAAACCAAAACGTCTAGTACGCTAACTGGCATTAGTAGAGAAAATGGCGCCAAGTCCAAAAAGGAGGGAAATTAAAAACCGATTGTTTATGTTCTATTTTTAAATTAGTTATTGACTGATGGCTTATAATTTGCCACCTTATATGTATTTATTTATAATTAATTCATTGTTATGTCTATATTATTTAGATATTAATTTAGATAGCCATTGCCTCCAGCGAGAGTGAATGTTTCAGTATAGAGGTATTGTTACAGATTAGTATGTCTTATATAAGATTGTTAATATTTCTTATGGTTAATGCTCCTATATTGCTGCCATAATTTCTGTGTATTCTTTTTCTATGTTTGCTTATTATTTATTCATTGTTACTGTTGTAATAGCAGTCCTTCTACCACTGACATTGCTAACTCGAAGGCATGCAGCCATAGCATACCACAGGGGTGCAGGTCCATATGTTTCAATCGGTATGGGATCCGCACTGGCATTACCATAAGCGGTTGGTATCCAGAATTTCCCATAATTATTGTTTCCCCTTTCCTGCCCACCCCCACCCCCACAAGGTCCCTGTGCCGCGCCCAATCGCCCTTTTTGTACAACTGCCTTATTTATTTAAGTTACCTTTACATTGCTTGTTGGTTCTTAAACAATTATGTGGGAGTCTTGTTACACTGCATTCCTTATTATTTTATTGGTTATCGCTATTAGCATTGCCTTATTTGAGGTATTATACCCGGTTTAGCTGACGTAAAAGCGGCATGAGTGTCGTGTTGGCTGTTGTTAGATCAGAGTCTGCGCACCCGCAGAACAGGGCCCTATGCGACCCGAATTCTCTCGTTTCCCATCAGCCGACATAGCTCATGCCCCCTTAGACAAGGCCTGCTGTGTCCCGAGTTTCATTTCCAATAATATGGGGTTTAGGGAATGAGAAAGTCTGTCACGCGACGATGCTTGGTGGTTGTTAGTAGATAAAGATAAACATAAGAATAAAAGTGAGTTTCTAAACAGCACAAATACTTACCGGAAGGTTTACAACCAAGTTGCAAAAAGTACCTTTTGAATTCACTTCCCTAAATGAAATTTAGATTGTGGAGGTGATAGTGTATTCCGTTCTCCTGCTGGGCGGGCTGCCGGACCTCAGCGCTGGTAGAACTGGTTGGTGGACAGCTAGTCCTCTTCTGCAGGTTGAACTGCTTGGCGGCTTGGTCAGGATTGAAATCAAAAGCCCACAAAGGGCAACCTCCTGCATAATCGTTGTACGTAATGCCGTGGCTGATGTTGGTCCCTAACTATCCGGTGACTTCGTACAGGGACAAGTACGACCTCAAATAATTCTTATTAGCGGAAAGGTCAGGTTACAAGGGTCTTGTACACAAGATTTTGCCATCTCGACTGACTACGATCTTGGACACGTCGTAATGTTGAAACTGGAAAGGATTTTTTTCGGAGGCTCCGTTGAAGGCTTCATTGCTGACGATGCTAATATTAAACGTTTGGGTAACTGCCCTTGGAACAGATGATCTTCGTTCTTGGAGTAGAGATCCAATGGCAATGGTGAAGGGTTTTACTTCCACCAGTCGTATCGCATATTTGGCCGTTGTCCTGCTCAAAGTGTGACTGATGTTGTTTCCCACTTTAGGTAACACTTACACGCGTCGCACGTAAAGTCGGGATTCTTGGATGATGGTTTTGTATTTGGTAGTATCAGCTCCAGACATGAAATGGAAAGCGGTACTGCTTCGATTCAGTCTCAGGGGGACATTCACTCCATTCAACAAATACTTCTCTTGCAACCACATGTCCAAATGCAAAAGATCCATCACTTCTTAACTATGCCCTTGTAGGATTTTCTTTCGACGTTCAATAAATCCTTCTTTGTCCTTGTCTAGCTCGTAGAAATAATTTTCGCCCGCTTTGTCAGGTTTCCATACTACGCAAGCAACCAGATAAGTGTTCTTGGCTTCTTTTCCGTACGTCAAGAGATTTTCTAGGTACGCTTGGTAAGGGTAAGTATCTATGCTACTGCTGACCAGTTTGTTATTCAACTACAAATCCACTCCGCTGAACAAGGAATGCATACAATTGTTGACGGGGGCTACTTTATTGGCCGTCTCTAGATCGAGACCGTCCGTTGTGTTGATCACTTTGATTTCAGGTACAAGTAACTGCTATTCCGATTGATGTAATCTTCGGCCTGTCCTTTGATTTCAAATTCGATGGGGGCTGAGTCAGACACAGAGGAGACGGGATGAAATTCTACCCATTGGGATTCTTGCATCGTCGTCATGGTGGGTGGAATGACAAATAGATCCAGTTTCGACTTGGAACATTCGCAAGACTCTCGGTGCGTTAATTTTGTCTGTTTAATGATCAAAGACGTCTAATTCTCTAACAGTTTTTCTTTTCATCGTCCTTCTGGCAACGTGTGTGTGAAGTCCTCTGGAGGGGTGTCTTCGTCATCCCTTTCTGCCTTGTCCCTGCTGTGGCGTGAAGGAAGAAGGAATGCCTTGGTCAGCAGCGTCCAGCGCATTTATAGGAGTTTCTCGGCGAGCCAAAATGTCTTTTCCAGTTTGAAAAAAGACATTTTTGCCTGCTCTTAAGAAGTCTTCTTTGGGATTTTGCTTGTCGATCATAACATTTTAGAAAAATTGTTTTCCTTGCGTTAAAGCAGCATCTTTCAAGGCGTGCAATCCTCGCGTCACCATCGGTTTCTAGACTGGTGCCACCGAACGAAACGCAGATTCAGTGTATCTCTTAAATCATGTCCTCATTGTCGAGCGACTCCTCGGTACACAGGATGCATGACTTACTAGGCGCTAGAGAATCTTTTTCGAAAATAGAGTTTCACCGTGACTGTCCCTTTGGAGAATGGAATATTGTGTCCCTGATCTCCTTTTGTACAAATATTGTGTTCCTGATCTCCTTTTGTACCAATATTGACAGTGTCGAAAAATACGACTTGCTGACAGGCAAATAATGAGGATGTACACATTCGCGGTGGACGTGATAGGTGTTTCCACCTTCCTCGTCATTTGTCATCGAAGAATCCACTTTGAAAGGAATCACAAGCAGTAACAGTGTGGATGTGTGCCCCACCCAGTTGTACTCTACCACATCGGAGTACACAAAGACCAAATTCAGCCCTTCGTTCGATTCTATAGAGTTGCGAAATAACTTACAAAATCGGGTATTGCTGAAGATACTGATATCAGGGGAGACCTGAGCGTTCTCTAATGTGATCTTCTCTCCACCCAGCATGTCAAACAAACTGGGATGAAAAGTGATGGACAACGTTTTGGCGTCTGTAAATGTAATCTGCAGGCAACGAGCCACTTCATGGTACTCGATCACGAGACTTCGTTTCGTTTTGTCCAGAGCTTTGCCAAAATAAGCGTTAAAAATACAGGCAGTTGTTTCCACTAGATGTTGACCATTAAAATAATAACCTGCAGGAATTTTCATCTCATAGTTGTACATTGGAGGAGAATGTGATGTTGGAGTTTTTTCTCAAAATTTAGGATTTTTGTCATCCAAATTTTCTTGTAATTGCATATTCCAGATTTCGACCCAAAACCTTGTTTGATCTCCGGTGAGGTTTAGGATTTGTGTGGGATGAAATTGATTTCGACCAAAGCCACTTCCCAATGCGCTTCGTGATCCAATTGGGTGGCCTGAGGTAATCTGGCCGTTAAACAGCACAAAGTATTGTGGGGAAACACATCCATGGAACTGTCACTGGGTAAAGTTAAGTAAAATTGGTTATTCATAATTCCAGAGTTCTGCCTACCGCGGTGACACTCGAGGTCAAAGAGGTTTCCAAAAGATGATTGCTTTGTGACTGCTGGTAGAGTGATTGGCGTGGGCTGCAAGGCTCCCGTTGTTACCTGAGTATTTCAGGGAAGGATTGGGGAGAAGGTAACCGATGCAACTGCTCAGTAAAACGGTCCATAATTGATTGTCTCCTTGTTGCAAGCTCAAATTGGCAATGGCAGCACCGAAGACACAATACACCACAAAGATTTGGCAGAGAAAGACGATTTGTGTTTTAGGCACACGTTCTCCACACCACACCAACAAGGGTTGCTATTGTAGATCTTGCAGAGAAGAACTTGGAGAACGAGTGGTCACTGTTGTTGCTGAGGCTGTGTTGAACGGGATGATGGTCACTTCTCTTTATAGTCGATGACTTGGGAAGCGTTGGTCCAAGAGTAAAAACTGGAAGGATATCCTTTCCAGCGCACTTTCACTTCTTTGACACGACGTTTGCCCACTTTACGGATTCTTCGATCGAAATTGCTTTCGATGTCGTACACTTCGTCTTCTTTTATGGTCACTCGTTGTAACTCAGGGAAGTAGAAAGTTCCTTTCAACACTTCCCCGTTCATGTCTTCCAATATATAGACGGCAGGATGACGGCCACACACTCGTCCAGTAACACGAAACAATTCGGTGGTTCAGTTGGGTAAGTAACCTTTATCGAAAGTGCGTTTGGTTTTGCCAATGCGTACCCAATCTCCCGTTGTCAACACTGCACCTTTCTTTGGGACAGCAGTAGTCGGGGACGTACCAAACGGACGCTCAAACACGACCACTTCGTTGTGGGGAGTCACTTCGTCGGGGGCGACTTCGATGCACCGATGGTAAGATTGGTTGTACTCTTTAACCAGGCGTGGTAAGACGTCGATATACTTGAGGGTGTGTTGATGCGTAAAATATTTCCACGTGCGTTCTTTCAAGGTGCGTTGAATACTTTCCACGATGTTGGCTTTGGTTTCTGGATTCTCAGTGGTGAAAAAATGGATGGATCTTTTTTTCTTCAATTCTTTCTGGAAAGCTTGGTTCAGAAATTCGGTGCCTTTGTCGGTTTGCCATCGGAGATGGTGACAACCGCTTTGTTTCATCACCAGTTTTAAGGCTTGCACTAACTCAAAGCTCAATTTGGAAGTCAATGGCATGACTCAGGCAAATTTGGAAAAGACATCGATGACAAAAAACAAATATTTGTAGCCACAGTTGTAGGTATCCAAATGAGAGACATCGGTTAAATAGGCTTGCCATTGCTAATCGATGCCCTCTAGGTAGGTGCGACTTCTGGAAAATGTTCGTCGAATGCGTTTGTGTAACGTGTACGTGGCTTGTTTTGTAGCCATCGTTGCACTGTTTCAGTCTTGTTTTGGCAGGACGATACAATATTTGAACTCTTTCGTAACCCGCAGGATGGACAGAATCGTGGTAAATGCGGCTTACAAATTCTCCATCCGGACTCTGTCTCTCTTCAGTAAGTCACCCACTGTTCACTGATGCTACTTTTGGTTTAATGGGGTGGTTGTTTGGAAACGGATTAGCGCGTCCGACGTGCCATAGGAGTAGAAGTCAAGGGTAGTGTTGCTGGTGGCAATGGGGTGGATTTTTTCTTGCTTTCTTTTTTCACTTCTGGTTTCCCTTCTGTCTTTTTCGCTTCTATCGAAGGAGGAGTGGACATTATCTTTTTAACCCACGCTTTGAGTTCTTCTCGTTGTGGAGTCAACAGGGGTCAACAAGGACGCTACAATCTTTCTAGGGATGGAAGCCGCTGACGGTGTTTGAAAGACTTCTCGTGCATCCTCTTCCTCTGGGGATTTGAACACGACCAACAAAACATCCCAATGTTTGGCTAAACGAGGAGGTAGTCCTTTCCTTTTCTTTCCTTTTGGGGAGAAGAGGGATGGCTTCTTAGGGGTGACATCTTTATCGTTCAGGAACAAAAAATATACTGAAGTCCATGGTCCAACACGCGTCCTTTTTTCTTATTTTTTGTCTCCTGGTAATAGACCAGGAAGACATTTAACTGGCGGTCCCGTGAAAAAAGAGTTATGAATAATTCATCCCCTTTGTAGCAAACCTCTTTATCTTTGGACGGTTGTGTCTTTTCTTGGATGGACGATGCTTGACTAGACGTTTTCTCGGATGTTGAACCAAACGACGAGACTGTCCATTTCCTTTTCTTCTTTTGACAGGAGAACGGCGATGGTGGTGTGCACTTCTTGGGGGTGACAGCTTTTTTCTTTCAGGAGCACAAAAGCACTTTTGTCCATCGTCTGGCACGTGTCTTTTTATACTGCAATACGTCGCCACCGATGGTCGGTACGTCGTATTATCTTCATGGCAGGCATCACTCGACGTTGAGGGGTTCGCAACAGACTAAATCGTGACAGTTCTTGTTTTGATAAATCCAGTAAACTCTGTAACATTCCCGATCTGTCTTGGACTTTGATTTTGGGGGAAGGTAGCTTTTAGCGGCTGCCGCTACGGCTAAAGAGGAGGAGGGTGCCACCGCCGGTGGAGACGGGTTTCCACTTTTTCATCAAATCAGGGAAGACGGGTGTCGAATCGGGTTTGATTGGCATCACCATCAACCGCGAAGGGGAAGAAACTGCTGCTGATACTGGAGACAAGGTCACCGCAAGTCGTGGTTTGGGAAAGTAAGGTTGCTTCCGGGCAACAGTACCTCTCTTGCGGGTAGAAACTGTTTTCTTCGGACTTTTCGTTTTTGGGGTCATGACCTGGTCTTGACACCACTGCTCTTTTTCTTCTTGGCACGTTTGGGTTGGGGAGAGGCTTTTTTCTTGGGGGTGACTGCTGGGGCATTCGGATCACATTTTAAGAGGGAACGAATGATGACGCTTCCTAGAGAACCGCTACCTCGAGATTTCAAAATGATTTGCTTTTCGGTTTGAGTGTCGAAAAGCGTTTGGTTTGATGAGGAATGTGAATGATGCCTTGAAGTAATTGACGTGTGGTCACCGTAAAACATCGCAATACTTCTTTGAGACTAGCTTCTAAGACACGGGCACATATTTGTGGATTTTATTTCGCGACAGATTCTGTATAAGGCACGAATCAGTTTGACATGAAGGTGAGACTGAAGGGACCTCATGTTGACAGTGCGTGAGGCAGACCAGAAGTGTCTGAGGTTTTTATGGTATTTTTACACTGACAGGGACGTGTATACAACAGGCCCTCCTTCTTGGTACCAGAACGCAGAATTGATCCAGAGAAATCTGACGAGTTTGTTCACTTTCTTCACTTTCCTCTTGTGAATTTCTCTGCACAAAAGTTCTAGTCTCATATTGTGATTTTGCTCTGGTAAGTTCCTGTCAAACTTCCTTGTAGATCTTCTCTCTTGCAATTACCTTGGTAATCCTTAAATATTACTTTTCAAATCGGGTTTAAATACTTGCCTCGGTGTTGTCCAACGTGTGACTCCTAGCCAAGCTGGTTTCTTAAACAACATAATATGCAACTTGGGGTAGAACTTCAATTACTGGTATCCCAGGTCCAGAGCTATAAACAATTCCACACTGACCCACGTCCCCGTCAAAGCTCCTTCTTCCTGAGTGTGATGACAGGGTTGACCTTGGTTGCATGTTTCGGCACAAGTGCGACACAATGGAACATCGGTTTTCCTTGGCAGTGATGAGATATAAAGGGATGGTACAAATCGGTGGGAGGAATGACTTTGCACTTGATCAGTCCTTCGTATTGTCGAATGTTTTCCAGATCGATGTGTTTCGTCAGCAATTGCGGGTGCCCTGCTGGAAAGTGACAATATTTGCACATGTAAGGATACAGCAGTAGTATAGTAATAGGCAGATCCTAAACCAAATGCGGGTTCTAGACCAGAGACCCTCACCCTTTCCCAAAACTGGAAAGATTATCCTAAACCAAATGCGGATTCTGGACCAGAACTCCAAGGACCTGCTGAATTAACATTTTTAGTGATAAAATATTTTTTTTTCAGTATAGTAATAGGCTGATCCTAAACCAAGTGCGGATTCTAGATCAGAGACCCCCACCCCTTT
>JAECUM010052989.1:0-13088 GCA_016617855.1 Megalonaias nervosa
TATATATATATATATATATATATATATATAATGCTTCACAATGTGTAGTTTGTCAAACTAATCAATTTTTCACGCCAACTTAAATAGTTTTATTTCGTCAACACATTTCATGCGTGGATTGATTCAGTGAACACTGCTGGAGTGTGAATAGGGTACCATTATGATACGAAGTTCCAACATGATTCAGAACGTTACAACGGTAAACAACAGCTTTTAATAATTGTGAGTTTGCTTGTACTTAATTAGGCTGCTATTATATTGTTTGCATTCAGACTTGAATTGACTTTGTTGACTGGCTCACTTCGGTAATAGACGCAGCAACCAAATTACAATTTGACATTTAATTCCGTTTTGCAATCGACAATAACCAATGAATGATTTCTCCATCAATTTTGGAGATGAATGTGATGACAGTTAAAATAAAAACTGAAACAATTTTATTACTATATTAAATTAAAATGTTTACTATTTGTCGTTGAGTGTACGAGATATACGACGGGTGTCACAATATGTCGAATGGCAACAGGTCACATAAGTTCAGTCACTGATAATTTAAATGATTCACGTGGAAAACTAATTATCAAAATTATTATACTTGCAGCCTGCGTATTTGCTATTTGGGGTTCGTTTTAGACATCCTTTACGCCACGTTTTCATTGATTATATGAATGTATGCTAGATGGTAAACAGGTTTTATACATATTAACATCTAGTCATCCTGTTGAGGACAGAGAAGAAGGGTGGGAGCAAGAGAGAGGGAAGGAAAAGAAAATACAATAATATAGGCATATATACTGGGAATACACGCCCGAAGAACATACATAAGTGCAGATATATTTCCCCAAAAAGTAAAAGGAAGTTCTATCAAACGTGACATCTGTGAAGAGTAATGTATCATGATGATGTTTTATACAGGTCTAAATGGCTGAAAGTGACCAGTTGTGAAACTATTTTCTTTCATTAAACAGTGTTTCTGTGTTTCACTATTTCACCGAAAGCATAATTTCTGGCATTTATTTGTTTGTTGCTGCTTTCTATGCCAAACGGCATCGATGGAAAACATCCATAGCCCTATAGATATATATCCATCCATGGTTGTATTTCCTTCCCAACTTCTCTACCTCGCAATGGTCATAGACGTGTCTAAAATACAACTTCCTGTCGGGAAATATGTTTCCCGCTTTCTTGTGTAATGCGTAGGTATGATGTTCCCTTAGATGTTTATTTCAGTATTGTTTTTCGTTTGGTTGGTATTATTTAATATATTCTCAGAATCCATTGATAGGTGTCTACTCACCTGGACTATCCGTATGGTAGAAAATATTTCGCCAAACAGAATAGATAAAGATTTAATAACATCCGAGCACAAAGACATCTGCAGCGGATTGCTTGAACATAATTCTGAAGCCTAGAATAAGGAAGTATTTAACTCAGAATTAAACCAGAAGCTATGCTTAGTTATAATCAGAGAAGATATACTAAGTTATAATTAGAATTAATGTATGGATATAATGGAAATCATCACACATCATTAAACGTGACATCGGTTAAGAAAGGCAGGGATGAAAATAACTCAGTGGTTCGCTCTATTCTTTTATGTGAAAACCGAAGCATTTAGAACTCCTAAATTAAACGTTGGTGAAACTAAATCCAATACCTTCTTAGATTTAATAAGAAAATAGTCACAACCAGGTCAGTTATTGTAGCTGATTTGTTTCGTTGAAAGATGAGATATGGGGGTATGTTTAACGAGCAAGGTTTTTCTCTATATGTTCCCGTAGCAAAATATGCCCTGCTTTGGATGTCATGGTAAAAGCTTATTGTTTTCATCATCAATTTTTCAAAGGATTAAACAAAAATATCAAACACCAAAGAAATTTAAAACAGTGAAATTCAAAACTCAACAATAATCTCTGAAATATCAAAATCTCTGAAATATTAAAAGTTCAAAAATGTTCAAATGTAATTCCATTTATGAAATATTTAAATGAAATTCAAATCCGGGACGAACAGACAATTTCCTATTACGTCGTAGGGGCTTAAACCACGTAAGAAGAAAAGGTAAAACTCAACAACCATTATATAATCCAAATTATTAATTGTTTCCCTAAAATATAAGTCAAAAACGTTAAAGAGTTTCAAATAACTTATAGTATAATATGAATTCCTATTGTCTCCTATAGGTACAATCGTTTTCACAGTAGTTGGGAAACGACACAAATGTATTTCGAATGAAGGTTACAATGTGCTTATGAGCTAACATAAGAGTGAAACACTGTTCTAATATACAAACGTTTCACTTCAGGGTAAATCAAGTGAAGTAGAATGTCACAAAAGTTATTGAATGATTGACGATAATCCAAGAAACTTAAATAAATAGCCAAGTCCTTTAATAATTTCATACTTTTTCGCAAAGGTTCTGTCTGTTTAGAATCAATGGTTTCCGCTGCACAATTTGAACGAACAATAAATAGATAAACCTGAATCCTCTCGTAATTCTTACAAAACTGAAATATAACTGTAGAATGAAAAGCTGAGTTTCTAATTTGTATATCCAATATATATGCATCAAATCATTAATTGGAAGTCAGTCGAATATAATTACTAGTATCAAAATTATTTGATACTGCGAACTGTCTTAAATCACATAGGGTACAGAGGTTCTGCTAGGATCACGTGATATTGCCATGACCTACATTCAACACTCGTGGCCTATTTAGACTGTAAATATGATGATGAGGTGGACTTGACAATTCGACCTTGATTTATGAATGATAATTCTACTACGTACTGTACATGTATTCCACACACGCTTCGTGAACGAACCTTAAGAGTTCGTCTATAGTGCTTGAACACCAATCATAAGGGTAACACCATTAAATACACCATTAATGACTCAAATAAAAACTATATTATAAAATAATATATGTGATATATGCGATATAGGCATCTATTATTGTATATATTTCGGGATTTATCGCCATTTTTCAGGATAACATAGGATAAGTACGGCGGCTCTTATATCTGGTGGTTGAAGAATCCACGAAGACCCGGAATGAACGACCGACCCAAGGAAGATACTGGCAAACGTTCTCACAGACCCATGCTGATGTAAGTAAGATATAAATAGCCTGTAAAGGCGAGAGCCTAAGACCACACAAACACCCGGAATCACGTAGGAAATATGAACGTCAGTTATAATGATATCGATAGTTTGTGTTTCTGTACGTAAAAATTTTAAAATACTTGAATGGTTCAAGAATTCAGACAAAATATAACTTCCAGCGTCAAACTTGTTGCATCTGCTATTACAATTAAACTTTATTTTTATTTTTCAGTTTCAAATTAAAAGGTCTAAAGTGAAAGAAAGTTCCCAAACCAATTTCTTCGGTAAACTCATCTCTCTCTCTCATTAAATCTCCGCAGCTTAAGGAGTAATCATTGTCTCTCAAAACGTACGTCGAAACACATTAAATTTCCTATGGAGAAAAAAAGAAAGACTCAGGTTTTGATTATAGAAAAACCATTTCTTTTACAATATTTGAGACAGAACATTACAACCAATATGTAATCATTATCTCGTTTCAAACGTGTACAGTAAAAAAGAAGTAATTCTTTATTGTTCGGCTTTGGCTTTTGACTATAATATTGAGATCAAGAAACCCATATATTACTTATTATTGTTACAATATATCAAATATATATTATAATAGTTACCTACTTATCTTTATTTTTGCATGTGACACAAATGATGATTTACAATGAAAATGTGCAATTTCTTTTACAGGCACAGGCATGCTAAGCATCTTACATACTAGAAGATTCAGCACACATATGTGTTCTGTAGACGGAAGATGCAAATGCCAAGGCACCTTTAGAACAGAACCACTTAATCACATGGAAATGGAACCTGCAAACAACACCAAATTAATATGTGTATATCAAACGGTTTGAAGTTTTTAATAGACCCAGACGAGTGGACAGTTTTATTTTTAATCAGTTTTGTAATATTATCCGCTGAGAGCTAGTTCTCCTCGATCATCGTATTTTTTTTCTTTGTGAAAAGCAAAGCCATATTTTAAAAACGGTTTATTGCGCCACCAAGTATTCTGATAGTTGCCATATGTTGAACTTAACTTGCTTTTCAGTAGATTGTCTTTAGTACATAGACTTTTTAAATTTTATAATTTCAAGGCCATTTTACAAAGTTATATTCTGTTGGCACGCTTAAATGATTTCTACGTGTCTAATTATGTTTTGTATGGTTACTTAAATAATCATTGATTGATCGATATACGCGCTAGCAATGATTATCGATACCGAAGATGGGTCATTTATCTTTTAGGTCGACCTTTCGAAAATATTGTATGGTGAATTTGGTACAACGGTTGCTATATTTCGACCACATGGCGTTAGTGTCACATAGTTATTGAAATACTTTTCTTTTAATTAATATGAATCTACAAATATATTTTTCGTTGTCGGACGCATTACCTGATAGAAAGAACAGAGTATGAAGTGCGTCTTTATCATAGATGCAGTTAGTAAGCGTCAAATGTTGATGCTCTCTACCAAGAGAAGCGGGGATTCCGTTGATTTCTTAATATTTGTTCCCACGCGGTGGAATTCCATTCCATTAATGTCTCCATGTTTCGTCATATTCACGAAGCAGATAATTCGTTATTGAAGAGAAGTGCATTGGTTCGATTCATTGCTGAACAATGGCACTAAAAGATTCGTATTGCTGATAATTTAATGTAACGACCAGTGGGGCAACAGTCTGTCTTTGTTTCCATTATAAATTATTGATACAGCCTTAGAATAACAATTTCTTTGATGAAATATAAGATGATAAATTAGCTGTGAAGTAGCGCAATGACTCATTTGTGATCTTTAAGAATCATGTGTGAACACTCTTTTACGAATAAAATATTACACATTGTTGGCCATAGAGCTTAGTTTAATGTCATTGATCATCTTCATACATGATCATCTTAATACATACCTCTATTCCATTAATATGGATTATTTCTTGATATTAAATTTTGAACCGGTAAAAAATATATAGTTCAAATTGTTGATCAATTCTGTTCCCTGACTGAAAAAAAAATAATTTTTTTTTGTTTGTTTTAATTGTTGTTCTTGTTTTGGTTTTTGTTGCTTTCTATTGTTGCTATCTTGTGCTGCTTTCTCTTTCTTTTATACACGTGCATAAAATCGCATTTCCTGATATTCTTTCAGTTTTGTAATCACCATTGTCCGTTACTTTACATATATATATATATATATATATATATATATATATATATATATATATATATATATATATATACTATATATATATATATATATATATATATATATATATATATATATTATTTTCCATTAATGTGCTACCCCATGCTATTGATATATTATAAATAATACAGATCAATGGTCCTATTTACCACTTTATCGGCCTCTTGTTTATTGTTTATATTGTTACGTATATGTAATTAAATTGCTTGTGTGTTAGTTTTAAAATTCATTTCATTTTATTTTTGTTTCATTACATTTTACTGTAATGATTATTTTCACGGGATTCGATATTTTCTTTTAGTAATGTTGTTTGTCTAAGACGCAAAAGGAGTTACATTAGTAATATTTTTAGTTCACCTTGATCCGCGGTAGTGTAAGCGCTACGCGAAAACGATTGGCAATTGCCAATGTCATTTCGTCTAGTCTGAATAAACAATGTTTTATTTTTAAATTTGTTTCAGAGTGAGAGTAGATAAGGGTTCTTGTTACCTGACAAATTACATTTTTCCTATTGCGTTGTTCAAGTGTTAAGAGACCACGTAATGTATCTCGCGAGAAAGGGATGATAATTTGGGTGGATATAATACCCTTCCTGAGCGCTTGTTAGTCAGTTGTATTTTTGAAATCTTGAAGGCTGGATAGGCTTTTATTGCTGGAACCAGATTGTTTTTGAAGTTCATTTGTTTATGGAATTTAATAATTTATTCTCTAGAAATCCAAACAAGTGCACTGTTTTATAAAATTCTGGGAGAAAGAAGTTCAGTGGAAATTTATTCTGGAATTATTCGGAAACATAAACTGTGATTCAATTGAGGAATTGTTTCAATTTGTACAAGGACCACATCTCACGTCATCGCCTTCCGTATTGGAACGTCGTCGAGATTCGAACCTGGATTCTAATAGAACTATTTAGTGATAGGACTTGCATGTTTTCATTCATAGGATTAAATTTTGGATTATATTCACAACCGTAAGTCCTATTTTCTAATTTTTACATTGTTTTCTAGGAAAATAAAATATTTTGTTAAAATATACAAAGTTTGTTGACTTCACTCTTTTCTCTTGTTATTATTGTACGAGCCTACGTGTAGGAGGAGAAAATTGGGTCGCTCGTCCGTCGTCCTTGGGGTATATGAATTTTGGTTAAATATTTCAGAAAATTGTTTTTTGCAACTTAATTTCCCCTAGTCTCTAAATCCCAAGTACCATTTTACATTTTTGTTTGAAATTTTTAGTGAAAAGAACAGGCTGTCATTCACAATGTCATCAAAAGTGGAAACGTTTCTTTCTAGTGCAACTCAGGAGCACTTGGATAGTCTGAAAAAAGATGGGTTGCTTGAACTTGCCAGAAAGTACGATCTTTTTGAAGCAAAATCTTCCGTAACGAAACAAGAAATTAAAAATATTTTGATTCAATATTTGGTAGAGAAGTATGTTTTTGATAAAAGTGTTTTGGCCACGGTCAGTAAGTCGGTATCGGACTCTGACATAAAAGTAATGGAATTAAAAATGAAATATAAGATGGAATTGGAGTTAAGAAGCTTGAGCTTCAGAAAGAGAAAGAACAAATGCAGTTGCAATTAGAAGAGAAGCAATTGCAGTTGCAATTTTAGAAAGAGAAGAAAGAGAGACAGGAGAGGGAAAAAGATAAACAAATGAAATTATAATTTGAGATAGAGGAGAGAGAGAGAGATACAAGAAAGAGAGAAAGATAAACAATTACAGTTTGAGAAAGAGGAGAGAGAGAGAGATTGGGGGAGAGAGAGAGAGAGAGAGAGAGAGAGAGAGAGAGAGAGAGAGAGAGAGAGAGAGAGAGAGAGAGAGAGAGAGAGAGAGAGAGAGAGAGAGTTGCAATTACAAAGAGAGAAGGATGAAAGGGAATTTCAAATTAAAATGAAAGAATTAGGGCTGGTAAAAGGAAAACACTCCCCTACTTTTGATGTTCATAGAAATATCAAGTTAGTACCCCCTTTTCTAGAAGAAGAAGTATATAGATATTTTCCTTATTTTGAAAAAGATGCTGAAAATTTCAAGTGGCCAAGGTAGTACTGGACTCTATTATTGCAATGTGTACTTATTGGTAGAGCTCGTAATATTTACATTTCACTGTCACTGGAGCAGAGTGCTGACTATGATGTGGTTAAGGACTGTATTTTGAAGGGTTATGAGTTGGTCACGGAGACTTATTGGCAAAAATTCAGGAATTCTAGAAAACTAACTGACCAGACCTATGTTGAATTTACATGGGAAAAAGCAAAACAATTTGATACGTGGTGCTCTTCTAGAAAGGTCAATAAGATTACGAAAGTCTCAGACAACTCATGTTAGTTGAAGAGTTTAGGAACTGTGTCCATAGTGACATTAGGATGTATCTTTATGAGCATAAGATCGAAACCTTGGAAAATGCTGCTCTTGTTGCCGATGAGTATTCTTTAACTCATAAAGTTCCTGTTGTAGGCAAATCCTTCACTCAGCAGTCTACTGGTAGAGAGGTATTCCAGCCCAATACAACTCCTCCTAAAAATAAATCTGGTACAACTTCTAAAAATCAAGCTTTTGATAAACTTGATTCAAAATCCTTATCTATTCCTACGTGTACCTATTGCAAGAAAAAAGGACACGTCATTTCTGATTGCTTTATATTGAAATATTGGCATCAGAATCAAGATCGACCTATCCCAAATGCTCTTATTTCTAAGAGGTCAAGGTCACTGTCATGTATTGAAAGAAATGCATTTGTTGGGTCTAATAAACCCCAGTCCGATTTTATTATGGAGCATTATGAACCATTCATGTCGAAGGGTTCTATATCACTCTTGGGTGATTCGGTCAAACCTATCCCTATTAAAATTTTAAGGGATACAGGAGCTTCTCAGAGTCTTTTATTATCAGGTACTTTGCCTTTTTCTATGAAGTCCTGTTCTAATGAGAGTGTTCTCATTCAGGGAGTAGATTGCGGCTTTGTTAATGTTCCTCTCCATTCTGTAAATTTGTCATTAGACTTAGTTTCAGGACCTGTGACAGTCGGACTATTGTGTAATTTACCCGTTGAGGGCATTCATTTGTTGCTATGCAACGACCTAGCTGGAGACAAGGTTGTAGCTAATAGACTTGTTACTGACAAGCCTTCTTTGGATCAGAAAGTTGATCGTATTGAAAAAGAAGACTCTGAGTTATATACAGCTTGTGCAGTTACCAGAGCTATGGCAAAGAAAGCTCTTGAGAATGATTTTGATAAGGAATGTATTCCTTTAGCTGACACATGTATTGGTCAGGCTTATGATGAGGTCACTTTCACTTCTTGTTTGGATGACTCAGAAGGTATTGATCACAGTTATCCTCTTTTAAATACTCATTCTCTTTTATCTAATCAGGGTGTTAAACAACAATCACTTGTCGTCGAACAGGAAAAAGATCCTGAGACCTCCTGTTTGTTTCAGAGGGCCATTAGTGAAACTGAAGCCACTGAAGTACCTGTCTGTTATTTCATTAAAAATGGAATTCTTATGAGAAAATGGAGACCTCCTGAGGTACCTGCTAATGACGAGTGGTCAGTGAACTATCAGATTGTAGTTCCAAACTCTTACAGACAGGAAATACTTAGTTTGGCCCATGAAACTCCTCTGTCTGGTCATTTAGGGATAAATAAAACTTATCAAAAGATCTTGACTCACTTTTATTGGCCAAAAATCAAAAGTGATGTTTGTAAATTTTGTAGATCTTGTCATACTTGTCAAATGGTAGGAAAACCCAATCAGAAGATACCTAAGGCTCATCTGCAATCAATTCCTGCATTTGACGAACCATTTAGCAGAATTATGGCAGATTGTGTTGGTCCCGTACCTAGGACCAAGTCAAGCAAGCAATATTTGTTGACCATTATGTGCGCGTCAACAAGATTCCCAGAGGCAATTACTTTGAGGAATATTAAAACCAAAACTACAGCAAAAGCTTTGATAAAGTTATTTTTACTCGGTTTGGCCTTCCGAAATTTGTTCAATAAGGTCAAGGGTCAAATTTCATATCTGGAATTTTCCAGCTTGTTATACTTGAATTTGGCACTCCGCAATTCAAGTCAAAAGTGAAACTATGGTTTTACAAAACTTTACTTGAGAGAAGTTGTGATTCAGGTAATATAGTTCATTCTCCCTTGCTCATTCTTCAAATTTTTCTTCAAATTGGATTTTACGGCCCTTACAAAGTAAAGAAGAAAATGAATGAGTTAAATTATAATATTAGTACTCTGATCTAAATAAATTAATTGAGTACTAGTATATTGAAAGAGATAGCCAAGTAAATCATAGAATTAATTTAGTTGTACCTGTCCTACCAACTGAGGATTTAAGTGAAGAAATTCAATTGGACACCGTTGATCTTGGAGCAACAAATCTTCGGAATTCAGAAATTATGAAAGAGCTGGACCAGAAACGTTTACATTTGCAACAACAAGAAAGAAATGAATTTATGCAGTTATTATTCGAATATGAGCACTAGTTTCCGGATATTCCTACGAGGACAAACGAAATTTTTCATGACGTTGAAATTGTAGATTCAAAACCTGTGAAACAACACCCATACAGGATGAACAATCTCAAACAGGAATACTTGAAAAAGGAAATTCAGTATTTGCTGGAGAGCGGTTTCATAGCGCCCAGTTAAAGTGATTGGAGTTCACCATGTATACTTGTTCCAAAACCGGATGAAGCTTTCCGTATGCGCACTGATAATAGGAAGGTGAACAGTGTGACAAAAACAGGTTCATCTCCATTACCAAGAATCGATGATTGTCTTGATAAACTTGTAAGTGCCAAGTACGTCACAAATTTGACCTTTTGAAAGGATTTTGGCGAACGGAAAGAGCGAAAGAAATTTCGGCATTTGTGACTCCAGATGGACTGTATCAATATAAAGTAATGCCGTTTTTGTGACGAAGGGTTCCCCAAGTACGTTTCAACGCTTGATGAATATGATTACCTTTCGTCTGGATAATTGTGATCCTTACATTGATGATACTATTATCTATAACGACACCTGGAAAGGACATCTAGCCACGATTCGGAAATTTTTTTAAAGACTCACTGATGCAAATTTGACAATCAATTTATCTAAAAGTGAGTTCTGCCGTGCTTGTGTAACTTTTCTAGGACCTATTGTGGTGCATGGTCAAGTTAAACCTATAGATGCTAAGGTTAAGCAGCAGGCAGGGTGAACCCTACAACTTTGTACAGACCGTTATTTTACAAAAAATAAAGGTTCCTACAGGGGCTGAAAAATAGTCAATAACTCTAAACCGAACCTCCTAACTTTTATTATTACCATATAGTTTGAAAAAACGGATAATAAATCATTTTCGGTTAGCTCATTTTTGTTATTTTATTTTTGACTTTTTGTTTTTTTATGTTATAATGCGTTTAGTTTACTCGCGGGTCACTCAATTTTTATCGGCCACCCTGCCTGCTGCTGTAAATTAACCAAAGACTTTATCCAGACCTATACGATATCTGGATCTTGGATCATGTAAATTTATTGTAATAAATCCAAACGGAATAGCTTGTGCTTGAGCAAACAAGTTTTTGAACTTCATCATATCCATATCCCCTGAACACCAAGTATAATAACTATTCTGTAAAGTATAATTATCTACTCTATTAAATACAACTAAAATATTGCAGTTGTCTCTGATCACCTTCGGTATATGTACGTACCGTTGAGTGACGTATATAACGTCTGTATTTTTATGTCTACCTTTGGAAAATATCGTAGCTTGATTTGTTTGTTTATCCATCATCACATCATCATATACTACTAAATTATTAATAAATCTATCTAGGTCATGTATGGACGGTGCTTCATTAATATCGGTAATAAAGTCAACAACATCATTACCTTCATCATTAATTAATTTCGCTTCTTCATTAAAATCCTTGAGTACATCGTAGCATTGTTGATTATCTGCAGTTGGTGCTACTAAATACAGCTTGTCCCATCTCAACCATCTCATTATTAAATTTAAAAATAATTGCGTTTTACCCGATCCAGATGGACCTATTATAATTATCCTTATCGAATTTGGTAATGCTGGATGATGTTTTACTGGTTCCTGTTTTCGTGTCGCCGAAAAGTCAATTATATCCATATAGTAAATAATATGAGTCTATATTGTGTTCGGTGTAAAATTCCTACACCCACTGCTAAACTAACGACAATAACAACGAAGAATAAACGACGTGCTCTGACAGGTAAATGCGTTAAATGTGGCACGAAGAAATACAAATTTGTCAAAATAAAGACAGGTGGAGATATTGCCGCTTTATTAGGAAAATTACCAGGAACTCCATGGGCTAAATACCCCGGTGAGAAACATCTTCCTGGATATAATTATTGCGGTCCCGGAATTCGACTTGATATCCGACTTGATAATCAAGATCAACCAAGATCAGGAGAGTATCTAATAAATAAGATTGATCAAGCGTGTCATGTTCATGACGTTGCGTATAAAAATGAAGATTTACAACAAAGGCATCTCGCAGATGTAAAATTGATTCATGCATTAAATTCTATACCTAATAAATCTGTCAGAGAAAAACTGGCTAGTTTTCTAGTAAAATTCGCCATGAAAAGTAAAATAATGTTAGGGGCTGGTAATTAATTATATAAATATTATAATGGAATCCATTTATTATAGCCCAAGAGGATATTGGAGAGGCAGATCAGCTATTAGTAAACTTGCTGAAGCAGCAAAAGTTTCACGTTCTGTTGCTGCAGCGTGGTTAGCACGACAGGCAATATGGCAAATTTATCTACCACCACCTAAAAAAATTCAATATGCACATTTTGATGTCAGCGTCCCTAATGAGGTTCATCAAGCAGATATTTTATTTTTACCACACGATACCATTATGATTGATAAACGTCAATCACGCACGTACAAATACGCATTAACTGTCGTTGACGTTGCAAGTAGATATAAAGAAGCGGAACCATTATCAACAAAGACAGCATCTGAAGTTGCATCTGCGTTTGAAAGAATTTATCAGCGAGGACCTTCGCGATGGCCACAGTTATTACAAGTTGATCCTGGCAAAGAATTTCTTGGTGCAGTATTATCGTTGATGAAGAAACATAACGTTAAAATCAGACGAGGACACACTGAAATTCATCGTGATCAGGCAATAGTTGAAAGATTTAATCGAACACTTGCTGAGCGGTTATTTGGATACCAATATGCAAAGGAAATATCTACTGACTTTAAGTCCGGTGAGAGATCTCGTGAATGGGTTGCAAGGTTACCAAGTGTGATAGCTGCGTTAAATAATGAAATTACTCGTTCAACTTCCATGAAACCTTCTGATGCGATTACAAAAAGATATATACCCCGTAGCAATGACAGACAACAACCTCAACCAGTATTAGGTAATGTAACTGTAAGATATTTATATGAACCTGGTGAACTTGAAGGTGGTAAAAAAAGAGCAACCGATCCTATCTGGAGCGTGACTACACATACAATTTCTAGCGTGGTAAGATCTACTGGTAGACCTCCAATCTACAGACTGGACTCGACAGCCTCTCAACGTGGATTTGTATGTGAACAATTACAAGTAATTCCTAAAGATACACAACTACCACCACATACAATTACATAACCAGAACCTCTACGTCGATTGCATTCAAGACAGGTCAGCATCACATTATCACGTGTATGACCAAGATCACTATTAATTCTGTCTACGGTAAATTGTCTTGGATTATTATTCGAATATTGCCATAACATATTACAGTTACAGCTT
>JAECUM010052990.1:0-13346 GCA_016617855.1 Megalonaias nervosa
CTCTCTCTCTTTCTCTCTCTCTCTCTCTCTCTCTCTCTCTCTCTCTCTCTCTCTCTCTCTCTCTCTCTCTCTCTCTCTCATCCTTTCGTCGGTTTGCCTTAACTTTTACCATCATTCATAAGTCCAGAGATATCGTGGGATAACACAAACGCAAATCCTCTACGTTCGTCATTTCATAGATTTTAGCCCGTATCTTGCTACTATGGTAGTGAGAGAGAGAGAGAGAGGGGGGGGGGGCTTTTGGACATTTTCATATTTAAATAATAATCGATTATTTAGAACATTATAGTATGTTTAAGAAAAAACTACAAAACAACATTAAATACATCACAGTATGTGTACCAAGTAACCGAGGAATTTACTGGTTTGCAACTTTGTATCATTGATAAACACTGTAGATAAATCCCAAGGAAAGTGCACACGTATCGTTACGACGAATCATATTCTTGTAGGTTACTTGGTGTAATTTCTGTTTCAAGGTTTTAATCCAGCCCAAATTCCTTTTCTCTCTCACTCCACATTTCTGCGCAGTTTGTCCGTTATGCATGAGAGGGGAGGGGAGAACAGAAAGCAGAAAGAATTGTGATGAAAATGTGTACCATATTAATTCATTTAGAAAACGGGATTATTAATACATTTCATCGTTATTTTCATACGTCACTAGTGACTAATGTATGGAAATTGATCATTGATCTAGAATCAAATGCAGACGCTCGCGAGAATGTTTATATATGCGTATTATTGCGCCATGGGCGGATCACAATTTGATATACCAATAGTATTGGTATATCAAATTGCTTTATACCAACACTTTAAATGCCATGTTATTTTTAATGCATGTGGTATAAATATATATATTTATACCACATACATTAAAAAATAACATGCATTTAAAGTGTTGGTATAAAGCAATTTGATATACCAATACTATTGGTATATCAAATTATGATCCGCCCATGGCGCAATAATATGCGCATATAAACATTCTCGCGAGCGTCTGCAGTTGATTCTAGATCAATGATGAATTTCCACATATTAATCATTAATTACGTATGAAAATAACGATAAAAAGTATTAATAATCCTTGTTTTCTAAATGAATTTAATATGGTACACATTTTCATCACAATCCTTTCTGATTTTTGTTCTCCCTCCACTCTCATGCATAACGGACAAACTATGCAGAAATGTGGAGTGAGAGAGAAAATGAATTTGGGCTGGATTGAAACCTTGAAATAGAAATTACACCAAGTAACCTACAAGAATATGGTTCATCGTAACGATACATGTGCATTTTCCTTGGCATTTATCTACAGTGTTTGTCAATGATACAAAGTTGCAAACCAGGTCGCCATTAGAAATTCCTCGGTTACATGGGACACATACTGTGGTGTATTTAATGTTATGTTTTGTCGTTGTTTCTTAAACATACTATAATTTTCTAAAAATCGATTATTATTAGTTAAATATGAAAATGTCCAAAGGTCCCCCCCCCCTCTCTCTCTCTCTCTCTCTCTCTCTCTCTCTTGACCATCGTAGCAAAATACGGGCTAATATCTATGAAATGGCGAACGTAGAGGATTTTCGTTTGTATCATCCCACGATATCTCTGAACTTATGAATGATGGCAAAAGTTAAGTGAAACCGACCAAAGGATGAGAGAGAGAGAGAGAGAGAGAGAGAGAGAGAGAGAGAGAGAGAGAGAGAGAGAGAGAGAGAGAGAGAGAGAGAGAGAGAGAGAGAGAGAGAGAGAGAGAGAGAGAGAGAGAGAGATTGATATTCTTTTATTTCTCCATTTTCTGACGGTTTTTAGACAAAGTATTAAAAATGCAATGTAATACATAGAATCACAAAAATAGTGTATTCGTTACTTATGAAGTTCTCTGAATTACTTGTAATAGCAAACTAATAAATAAACTAATATCATTATTAACTAGATAGATTACAATATGTTACTGCTTTTTAAAAATATAACGACAGAGAAAAAAATGAAATAAATGAATATATGTTTCAGCATTTGAAAGTAGAATTACACAACACAAATGGCTAGCATCCTAATCGCTTTGCAGTCCAGTACAAGGTTTTCTTTCCTTATATTATGTATAAGTTCTCTATTGAATCGAATATATAATATCCTTTATATTAACGAAATACTTCGTAGATAGTCTGATCACATTAATCCAATCCTCAAGCTCCAAACGTTCTGAGATGTCATTTAAACCACCAAGTAGCATAATCAGTATATCATCATCGATCTGATCACAAAAATCACGGTAAATCACTGAAGGCATATACGAAAATAGACTTTCTATCAAGTGGTTTCTGTCGTCTAATGTTAAGTGGCAATTCATCGAGATGTGCAAAATACGGTCATGACTTATTTTGCCACACAGGGGACACAGTCCAGGTCCTGCTTGCATTCCTCCAATACTAATCAATGTCCCATATTCCATTTTTCTGCTTGAGTCAGTGCAAGCGACTTTCAATAGGTGGTGCATATTTAGCCCTGGAATATTTTTTAAAAATCTACCGAATCCCTCTGATGGATTTCTGATACTCATTTCATGTTTACTCTCTTCAAATGCCTGTATTCTCGTCCCAATTAAGTTTTTCCATGTTATTTCGTCTGGAAATTTTCCAGTGAAAATGAAGTCGTTGAGACAGTCTTCAAAATCATACTTTTTCAGTACAGTACTTATATCATATATAAAAGAATTGTAGCTATGTTGGGGGTCAAAAATCAAATTTCCAACAGTCCAGAGGAAAAACTTTTAGCAGTTAAGTTTGCCGATGTTCTACACATGCGACCAAGGAATACGAGTTTTTGTTTATCTATGCGAGCTTCCATTGAAATCATCCCCAAGCATGATGTCGTAGATCCAATTGGTGATCTTTGAGGAAAACCTTGTACTCTCCGGGCGAAATATCGTTGTATTTTCTCCAATGATTCAATGCCATGATATGACATATTAAACCAGAGCTCAGCCATACAAAGGAGACGGTAATATAACTCTTTCCCAGACTTTCACAGAAACTACAGGATTAATTCCATTTGCATTTAATTCAATTGAGTATAGTGAGTTTGTTACACGTTTAGCTTTATCGTACGAACAGTCTATACGATTACTAATTTTCATTGACTGTAAAAAAGTAACTCCTGCATATTTCACTTTTTTTGCTCTAGGAATATCATGTAACCCCAAAGTAATTCCAATTGATGAGTACACTTCATTTTTTCTACTGAATATTATCCAATTACTCTTGTTAGGGTTATATTTCAGTTTCCACTTCTGTGCATACTGATAAGCTGTATTCACGAGTATCTGTAATCCATTCAGCGTAGAGCTTAGTAGAGTAGTGTCGTCTGCCAAAAGCATGCCAGGTTAGTTCATCTGATTCATTGTTATCCCACAATTAGTCATGACTAGTTCATTCAATAGGTCATTTATGTACACGAGAAAAAGAAAAGAAGACATTACACGCCCCTGACAAACGCCTTTCCGTAACGGAAATGTGTTAGATATATATCACCTACACGCTACACAGGCACTTGACTGTGTGTAAGAATGGGCGAGTATTCTCTATATTTTTGCATTAATTCCTAACTTTTTTAATTTTTCTAGTAGTCCACAATGCCACATCTATTGAATGCCTTTTCATTATCCAGAAACACAGCATATACATTAGCGTTATGATTAATATAGTGTATCAAATATTCCTGAAGAGTAAATGCAGCAGAAATAGCACCAGCCTCCTTACGAAATCCAAATTTATAAGGATGTGGAAAGTTTATTTTGTCTAAATACTTTTGAATTCTGGTCATCAATATTTTTTCAAACAGTTTTCCCAGGCAAGATGTCAGTGTTATTCCACGATAATTCATCGGATCCTTTTTATCTTTACCATTTTGTTTGTATATCGGTATAATCATCCTACATCTATATACATTAGGCAAATACTCAAACTGGATCATGTAATTAAAAAGGGCAATTAAATGTCTGATTAAATATTTTCCACCATACTTTAAACGCTCATTCGATACGCAATCAATGATTGGTGATTTTTTTATTTTTAGAGACTTGATATGCTGTAACACCTCTTCCTCTGTAATAGGATTACACTTTATGTTATCAGTCTTTAGTCTGCTTTCTTCGTACATATTCTTCATCTTGACGTAATCATTATTTTCCTCATCTGTTGTACCGCTTAATTCAGAAAAATATAGTTTCCATAGATTGACACGTTCATTCAAATTATTTGATTCTACTCCTCAAAATACAATATTACCATAATTTGATTTATCTTTCCTATTTTCCCGTATGACTACGCAGAATTCCTCTGTTCCCATTTCTGCATTCTTTCCTATTTCTTCAAATATGCACTCTTTATATACCTTTTTCTCTAGCCTATGTTTCTTTCTGAACTCTCTTTTTGCGTCCTTGCATTTTCTTTTGATGTTACATTCTGTGCTTCTAGTTTTTCCTGCTTTGATCCATTCTCCCCGCACTTTTCTCATATCCTGGTGTGATTTTTCAAGGCCACTTTTCTTCCAATATGGTTTCAAGTGCAATCTAAATTCGGACTTTGGAACATATCCGTCTGATGCAGTTAGTACACTCTTGGTTATCAATTCATTATACTTCTCTATATCTTCTACCTTTTTGCACTCATAGGTGAAATTCAAGAATGCACTAACGTCAGATTCATACATGCTGATTTCTATTGAATTTGCCAAGTTCCATTTCATTCTTGGAAATACACGTGTCTTTATATTTTCCTTCAACATATCTTTTGCAAATGCCTCTGTAACAGGTAGGTGATCCGATATTGAGAAATCAATTTTGCCGTTTACTATGTGTCTTCTTATACCACCTCTGATTATTTCAGGTATTAGTATATAATCAAGTACGTGACATGTCTTTTGATCTATACGTAATGTAATGTTCATGAGGCTTTATCACCGACGTAGGAACTATGTTTCTCTGTACTATTCTTTTACTGAGAGTAAAGTCTCTTCTGGATGGATTTTTATACACAAGATCTGCATTCATGTCGCCTATAATTATGCATATATTTTCAACAGAATGTCTATCATACATATCAAAAACATTTTCACAACATATGTCATATGCATCATCAGTTCTAGTTGTCATGGGAAAGTAGGTTGCAATCAAGATTATATGTTCCAACTCTCTTACTAGGACTTTCACCGCCATAATATTTGGAAAATCAGTTTGCAAGGTGCTTACTTTGCATAGTGATGATCTATAAAATATGGCAACCCCGCCACTACCTCTATAGCATTGTGGTATCTCTTCAGTAGGAAGCGCTACTACTTTGAAATCATCATGTAATTTATCTAAATACGTTAGATTCTTTGTACAAAGCCAAAGTTCAGTGATAACAAATATATCTGTGTCTGGTACCAATTCATTTAGTTTCTGAGTGCTAGACATTATACCACGTACATTCCATGTTGAAATAATGAGCATAGTTACAATTAAGAAGCAATTACCAGTCATATGACTATGCTCTTTATGAATATATGCTGTTTTTCTCATGCATTTCATCAGGTGGGTAGCCTTCTCTCCATTTTCTATTTGACATCCATTCCCTACATTTTATTCCAAAACTCCAAAATGATTCATTGTTCATCATCAATTCAAAATCTTTGTCCAGTACATTCAGTCGAAACGTATATATATTTGATCCATCCCATTGGGGTCGTTTCTTTACGAGACGGACGAATGTTACTGTCACACCTTCCTCCTTGCAATGGGTTGCAATAACTATCCTTACTACATCTATATTCTTTCTCGATTTGACATTAGAGAGCAGAATGCGTCTTATTTTGTTTCTTACAACTGGTTCAAACACGTCGGATTCTATATCCCTTTGATTGGGTCTGGTAATGATTGTCTCAATACGTCTATACGATCTATCTTTCTTTTTCTGTCTCTCCTCGTTATTCGGAAGCATTCTTTGATCTTTTGGTGATTTGACGTGCCCCTTTTGTGATTTATTTATGTTGTTTTCATTTATTTCTATCTTAGTTCTTTCTTCATATTTTAGCCTCTCTTGCCGATTTTCAGTTGACTTACTATCTCTTGCGTTTTTAGGTGTTTCTTCTGTTTGCTGATCATGACTCACATTTTCCGTTATGTTAATCCGATCATTCCGTGAAAGTGGCGGGAAATCCTTCAATGTAAACAAAGCCAGACCATTTCCAGACAAATGTACTGAAAGAGCTCTAGGAGGCTCTTTGTGTATCTCTTTTTGTCCATATACTACATTGTCTTGGCCAATAGATAGAGAGGTACCATATCTACACTCCTTGCATGCAGATAGTTCATGATTTTCGTGATTTTCTTTCACTTGTAAGTCTACGTTTCTTCCACTGCCTTTGTTAGGCTGATTGCATAAAAGTATCTGTCTTGTACAAATTGTGTCAAACTTTCCTTCAATACAGTTGATCCTTTTCATGATCACATCTAGATGTTGATGTACATGAGAAGTGATTCCTTTTATCTCGTTTTCCCGGGTTGCCATTGTTGACATCTGGATACACATTCCTCTATTATCATTGATTAGTTTATCCTCTTTTAATTTCAGTTGTTCTATCTGAGCGTTAGCTTCTTCAAGTTTAATCGTTGTTTCCATTAAATCTGACTTTAATTTTTGAATCTCAGTTTCTTTCTGTGTGGTAATATCACCTAGATGGTTTTCCAATCTGGCCAATTGTTCTTCAAACTTATCATTCATTGTTGCTATTTGCGCAAATATTGTGCTCATTCTATCAGCATCGTCATCTGTTCTTTGTAAGGCGTAATCATTGACTGAAGTTTTCGGACTTTGTGATATACAATCACTTCTAACGGAGTTCTGACGCTGGGAGGATCTTGTTTCACATGAAAGCTTAATCATTCACGTACCACCGCTTGAAAATTAATGTGGAATAGAAACTAAGCGAAATGATGAACCAAGAAGAGGTAATTAAAATATTTTAATATATTTACAGTTGATCTAATGATTATTAGGCTTTACTAACAGTACCACCGACCATTAACTCTCTCTCTCTCTCTCTCTCTCTCTCTCTCTCTCTCTCTCTCTCTCTCTCTCTCTCTCTCTCATCCTTTGGACGGTTTGACTTAACTTTTACCATCATAGTGGGATGACACAAACGAAAATCCTCTACGCTCGTCATTTCATAGATTTTAGCCCGTGTCTTTCTACGATGGTCCAGAGAGACAGATAGACAGACAGAGACACAGAGAGAGACAGATAGAGAGATAGGCCTTTGGCCAATTTCTTATTAAATTAATTACTATTGATGTTTAGAACATTATAGTATGTTTAAGACTACAACAACAACAAACCATTAAATACATCACAGTATGTGTACCACGTACCCGGAAAATTTACCGTATAAAATCAACACGGTTTGCAACTTTGTATCATTGATAAACACTGTAGATAAATCCCAAGGAAAGTGCACACGTATCGTTACGACGAACCGTATTCTTGTAGGTTACTTGGTGTAATTTCTATTTCAATGTTTAAACCAGCCCAAATTCATTTTCTCTCTCACTCCAAATTTCTGCGTAGTTTCTCCGTTATGCATGAGAGATGAAACAGAAAGCAGAAAGGATTGTGATGAAAATGTGTACAATATTAAATTCATTTAAAAAACTGGGATTGTTAGTACTTTTTATCATTATTTTCATACGTCGCTAATGATTAATGTGTGGAAATTAATCATTGATCTAGAATCACCTGCTAGCGAGAATTTCTATATATGCGTATTACTGCGCCATGGGCCTATCACAATCTGGTTTACCAGTAGTATTGGTATATCAAATTGCTTTATACCAACACTTTAAATGCCATGTTAATTTTAATGTATGTGATGAATATATATATATATAGTATATATATATATATATATATATATATATATATATATATATATATATATATATATATATATATATATATATTGTAACAATTAACATATAATGCAAAATACTAAAGCTGTTCATCTGAAAACATACTCAAATGAAATATGAAAATAACCTTAAGGATCATACAGTAGACATTTGTTTGACAATAGCATAAAGATTTTAGTGGACAATGAGAGAAATGTTCAATCCCTAAAATGCTCTCGGCACAAATTGTTGCAGTTAGCATAAGAATATAACATAAATCGTTGTCATCCTTCTAAAGCATCGCTCGTTAATAAAGCTTATCTGGAGAAAGTTTAAGTTCTGCAAGATCTGTACTCACCACTAATCCTGCCACATCCAAACAACTACCTATGACAAAAAATTAATGAAAATATATTAACCTAACAAAATATATGTTTGCGTTCAAATATATTAGAGATTCATTGAGAGATTCTTATGAAACTCAAGAACAATAGATGTAAGATATTTCATAATTAAGATAGCAAATGTTAAAAGATAGCTAAGAGCCTAGTTATATATTCGAATAGTTTGTTACTCAAAAGATGAAAAAATTACAAGTACAAAAACCCATGGAAAAATGTTTTGTCAATACTAGATAATGTTTAATTGCAGTGATTTCTAGCATATGTCTTCTAGATTAAGTAGTCATCTATGAAAATGTAAACAATATTCTTGCTTTATTAATGTATTCAGTGGAGCTTCTGTCGAAACATATAAGCATTTTATGTTGCTCAGGTCGCAGCGTGGCCTATAAACGAGCTGCCACTCAAATAAATGGTTACAGTGATGCTTCTTTTGCCGTGGACGGAGCAACAAACACGAGGTATCGTGATGGAACATGTACCCAGACATATGAGGTAATGGCCTCATGGTGGTCGATAGATCTAGGACAAGTTTACACCATCATGAGAATGGAAATATTTAACAGACAAGACTGTTGTGGAGGTGAATATAACTTGATATTTGATAGCTATCATAAATGCGTTCGAAGCAGATTTCCAGAATGATTTGCGAATTCATTTTGTAAGGAAATTTCAAAAATTGTTATACATGGGAAAGTGTTTAGAGTGACTTACCAAGATTTTATACAGTTTAATTTTGTGGAGGTGCTTGTAGTGATGTGTCCTTTTTCTAAGTGCCTGCTATTTAATAATGAAAACCAGTATCTCTTCGTAACGGTAGGTAGGGCAAAACGAGGCCAAAGATTTCACAAAAAAATTCGTTTATCTTTAGGAGGGATGAGTAAATGAGCTGCTTCATTAGATTACGTTAGGCACCGCTGCTGACTTTCTTACCGAAAGGACCTAGGGAATTAAAATTGATAACTCTTTTTATCTAGAATAAAGCTAAACCTCTTTAGTGCATCATAAAACCCAACCAAGGATGGATATTTAATAAATAAAGGTCATAATTAGTAATAAAATAATCGACCAATAATGTTATGTGTCGCTTAAAGATATAAAACAATTATTAAGGGATTTAGTTTATTCATCAATAACGTGTGGACAATAATATGCTAGTTATGGCACATATAACTGTAGCAGAAATATACTCAAAGTTTTTCCTAATGTTGTATTAGCTGGTATTCCCAGTTTAAGCAGCCGTGTAAGAATAAACTTAAATGAAAGTAGGATCCTGAATATTGAAGTCTTTTAACCCTATAAGAAAGCTACTAAAACTAATGTTAATGTAGCTATGAATTGAATACTGGTTAAACATGATGCTGTTTAACAACTAAAAAGAAGAATCTATCAGACATCTACTCTCTCAGAGGGTTCAGTGTTTAATATTGATTATAAGATTAAAAGGATTTGGCTTTCATGAGGAATCGCCGTCACATCCATTACAGATACAAATGCAAATTTTTATGGCGAATTTTGGTTACAGTTCGTTGTCGCTTCACGTAATAATAAAGACTCTACTTAAGGAAATGCGCAGTAAAAGAAACCTCAGCAAGGAATTGGATCTTCTACCCCCAAAAGTATGCATTTATCGACGTGTCACATCATTTATGAAGTCAACTCTTAAGGGTGGTGAACGAATGTCACCCATATAGAAAATATTAATAACTAATGAAGATAAATTATAGCGTATAATAGAAAGTAGCTTATAACCCCCAAAAATTTGATGAAAACATTTATGGATTGTGATTCGATAACAAGAGGGGAAAAGAATAAGAGGCTATTAATACTTAATGTTGACTCTGGCTAAAGTGTCCTAAGGAAATTTATTTCTTGGAATTATACTGCGAAATTTTGTTACTTAAGAATAGTATCATTTTAAATTTCCTTCATGATAATGAGCGATGTTTGTACTCAAAATATTTATTTTTGTAGAGGATGTTGTCCATCTCGCTGCCTCTTTTTGTTAGTTTACGTTCTTGTCGGCGTTGAATACATTTTTCTTTCATTCCGCTTCTAACTTTATATGACAATTATACTTACTGGACATTTGTTTCTTTCTACAGAAAGACTATCCGGATTTTCTATCTCATTTGCTGTTATTGAGAGTTTTACGTTGGTATACAAGTATCCGGAGAAAACCCCTAGTGAAAAGACAGAGGTCGCTAACTTTTCAAGTAGCACAGCGAGATTTGTAAAAATTGCACTACCAGATATAGCAAGAAGAGCATTAACGTTGTGCGAGGTTTTCATTTACGGAGGTTTGTGTTTGAAATTTGTTAATTTCAAATATAACATAGCCATATTCAATTATGTGCTTTTCCAAATTTGTTTGAGTTTGGGTCTTTTTAATCAATAGATTCTCTATTTTGTTCTACAGCAGAAAACTCAGAATCATTGCTGGATTTTTCTTAAGATATTTTCACTTTACAAGATATTCATGCTTTTGTATCAACTAAATTCCAAGTTGAAACGGTATATAAACTATACTGATTCGATATGGTTTGGGTTTTTTTTAATACTTTTATAATACTGTTCCAGACAAAATATTAGAATGCGAAGGCTTATGGGAAGTTGTTGCAGTTTTAGCCAACTAAAGTATATACTGCGAAAGAACAAACGATCTTGGATATATTGTTGCAAGATGATTTGGTGCCAAGTGTTTGTAAAATGAAAATTAATTCTACTTTGCGCTGCATACAGGCCGACCAGCTAAACTTTTGAATTTCGGAACACCCTTTTTCATCTATTATGGATGCTAAGAGAGATTTCTCTTAATATATATCATAACAGGTAAACTGAACGATGACCTTATTTGGCCGATGAACAAAAAACCTGCGAGATGTCTTAGTGCAAAGTAAACTAAGATTATAAAATGAACCAACCCACATCTCCGCACAAGTTTGCATCAAACATTCTTCAACACATGACACAATCTTTAAAGCAACGAAATGGAGTAAATAATTTGAAAATAGAAGCAAGGCTAGTTGTCTTCGAAAACAAGTACGTCAGATTGTCCGAAAACAATAAATCTAATTATAGACTTTTTGGAATCTAATAAAATTTGTTGCGAAAGAATGTGTTGGATAGTGACTTATTCATCCTACAATATTAATAATTTAAAACTTGTTGATTTAAATTTTGGAAACGCAAACATACTCGGTAGTTATATTTGCTCCATCTCCTATATTGACAATTGCAAGAGAATCGTTCCTTTCTTAAGTCTTAAACGCCAACACATATTGAAACAAATCCAGTTCAAAGCAAGTGAAATTTTATATATAATTTCCACACGACAAAATAGCAAAGCATCTAAACCACATGACATCAATAGCTTCTTTCTTAAGAATACGAGTTTTTTTAAACATGCAAACTGCTAGTATTATCTTTTTAAAAGTCTTTCAATTTACCAAACTTTCTGAATCAGTTTAAAGTAATCATTATGGTGCCAATAACGAAAATGATAAATTTGTTCAATCCAAATGCATATCTATATCCCATCTGATTATCATTGGGAACATCTTGGAAATGTTGGATTTAAATATATAGGTATCTTTATTTAGTAGCTAAGAGGACAAAGGGTTGTCATAAATGAATGTGAGTTCCAAAACCTTAAACGATCGACTGCGGATGTTTCTCAGAGACCCGTGTTGAGTCCTTCCTTTCTAATGTATAAATTAATGACATAGCCGAAAGTTCAGAATCAATGATTTGATTAATTGCAGACGATTCCTCGTTACAACGCATATTGCTGGATCCATTTTTATGTACAAGCCTATTAAATGATGGTTTTTACAAAATTACAGGATTAGACAGGATTAGGAAAGTCTCTGACTTTAACATTTTAATCCATCGATAACTGAGTGCGTCCTATTCATCGACAGGAAACTTGCATATATGCTCAAACATTGATTCTCGGATGGATAGTTTCGTTAATTTACATCATTTTAACATCAGGGAATTATTTTGGAGCAAGGATGTAGATTCTATAACTCATTTTGCATACATACGAATTGAACAACTGAATGAATTTAAATGGTATCAAAGAATATTTATGTAAACAAGATTGGCCTAAAGGTAGAATATGCATCTGAAATATCGTAGCTTCCAATACTAACTCAGACTCCCAAAACATTAGGATAAGTTGAAGCGGCCAAATTAGTTTCTGGACTACCAAAATTAACAAGCAGTGATACATATAATTTTGAATAGATGGCTTACTCTAGCGTAAAGGCGAATCATAAAAACATAAAAGAATGAACTGACCATCTCAGAATTATATCAATAATTTATTCCCACCATGTTCTCGAGACACAGGCTCTTATAATCTGAGAAACTGGAAGAATATAATTCAATATCAATATAAAACATCTGTGTTAAACAAATCGTATGTACCAACAGTTACTGACTGACAGAACGATCTGACTATCCGCATGAAAGTATCCATCCATAATTACGTTCAAACATAAACCAGCGTGCGCACACATTCTGTCCCAAATTATTTAGCATTTGATAATAGGCGGGCTTCTCTGTGAAACTGCACCGATGAAGAAACAAATGTAGTACGCTCAAGGATGGTATATTTAGATGTAATCTTATCACCTATCCTCTTTGTCCTTAAAGTCTCAATACACTTTGTTTTTCAATGCAGATCAATTAATAACGCAAGAAACTTTTTTTTCAGATACTATCAATGATGACTTATAATAGTGATTCTAATAGGCGTTGATCTGCACAAAAGAGTTGCACAATAGAACAAAACATTTTGGTACAAACGGAAATTTTAAAATGTCTAATTAACACAACAAGACACGCAAACACGTTAAAACTTTTCTTCTATTACCCGTATGTCTACATTTATCGGAACGAAATACACCAAATAATATCCATCTATTCCTCTTCTCTTATATTTTTCCTTATCTATATTTTTTCTCTCTCTCTCTCTCTCTCTCTCTCTCTCTCTCTCTCTCTCTCTCTCTCTC
>JAECUM010052991.1:0-25609 GCA_016617855.1 Megalonaias nervosa
CTTTCAAAGGATCGATCCCTCCGTGCTCCATGAATAATTCTCGAAATTTTCCACAGCAATGTCGTGAATGTCCACGTCGGAACGACAATATTTTAACATTTCTTCCTGAAAGTCGAAGGGACTCGAGGCGAGAGTCTGGTACCAAGCGTAGATAGCTTCGCCTTGTTCGGTACGCATGTTGTCGGGGTCGTAGTAGTGAGTCGCAGGTAAATGGGGTAGAACGGCATGTTGGTTGGCTTCGGTATTGAAAAAGTGAGGAAATAGCCTTTGGCCATTTCTGTCATTCTAAACGTTTTAGGCATTCGGCTCAAAGGCATGGCCAAGTAACTCATCGAATCTTTAAACTGCATTTGTCCCACTTGCATGGAATTGACTTTGGCTCCGTTCAAAGTCACTTTAGGACGTTCGGTGCCTTGTTCCGTATAGTATCTGAGAAGAAATTGCCCATCGTATCTTGAGAAATTGTGAGACATCACCGTAGCATAGCGATGACAATCTCCGTTACGTTCGATGTCTTCTTGGCTCCACGTCTTGTCGATAGGGTCTAAGATCCATTGGGCGAAATCAGCCAGCATGTTCGGTCCCAGAAAGATTTTTTCACGTCCTCCAGGAATCTTGCTACGGTGAGGGCAATGAGTAAAGATATGCTGTTGGATGTATTTCTCACACACGCGGTGAGCCACGCAGAAATTAGGAATGTGAATGCCAGTCTCTTGCATGCGTTCGAAATCGAAACGATGAAATTGCCTTTCTTCTGGTCATTATCTTCTTCTTCTTCTTCTTCTTCTTCTTCTACGGTCCAGAGGTTAGAGGAAGTTTAAGAAAGATATGTCTCTGTCTCTCTATTGTATTTGTCCCAACCTAGAGTAGCTGCGCGTATTCAGGTCAGCCACTTGCCATATTGTTGCAAGTGTCCAGTACCGTGACGTCATCCCACCTGTTCCATTCCTCTTGTCGCTATACAGTCCCAATCTAATCTTAATCTATAAATTTTGACCCCATAGTGCAAACGACCAAAATTAACATTATGGTCTACGAGACCCTATAAATTTTGACCTCGTAGTGCAAACGACCAAAATTAACATTACAGTCTACTTGGCCCTATATCGTAACACTATACTACTATTTTAATTGATAAATAATTGTAGGCTCAATCTTAAAATACAATTACTTTTCTACCCTGAAATCCTTCTTTAGCATGAAAAAGATTGTAGAAAATTACTATATCAAGTTCCCAAAATGAAATATTTGAAAAATGTTTGCCAAAATATGAAATGTGCTCTTGTATTGTAAAACTAGTGTAATTATTAAACAAAATAATTGATCTTTCTCATTTAATGTAAATCTTGTGCATTTGCCTCTGCTTCTACCATTATTTTCTTCATAGCTTTCAACCTTTAGTTTATTTCTCTGCTTCTAAAAATTATTTTCACCTTTCTTTTTTTTATCCCTTCATTTTCTTCGCTGCTTTAAGCTTGTTTTTCTCTGCTTCTACCATTGTTGTTCGTTTATGTTCAACCTTCTGTTTTATCCTCTGTTTCTACCATTTTTGTTTGCTCCTTTATTTTTAACCTTTGGTTTCCTCGTCTGCTTCTACCTTTGTTGTCACCTCCATTTTCAACCTTCTGTTTTCTCCTCTGCTTCTACTATTTTTCTCCTTTAGTTTCAACCTTTTTTTTCTGCTTGCTGATACCTTTGTTTTCTCCTTTATGTTGAACCTCCATATTCTCCTCTACTTCAACCGTTCTTGTCTTCGTTATTTTCAGATTGTTTTGCAATTATTTTATCCTCTATTTTCATTTTTTTTATATAATTATTGACATTCGTAGTATCAACTTTTGAACTGAGTGTACCTGCCTTAAGAATCATCTTCGTAATGAAAAACTCAGAGAATTATAAATTTAACTAAAAAATAATTAAAGATGCGGAGTAATTTATTGTTAAAATCCCCATTGTTATGATGCAAGTTAGTGTAATTATTAATTTTAGAAAACGTTTATTTTCTGATCTGTTTTCAATCCAGCCAGTATAGCTCCATCACAGTTGATTAAATAGGTATAACTGTAAGGTGGATAACTTCTGTTTGGGGCAAGTCATATCCTCAGGGGCTTGCAGGTAGTCGCTGTTGGCATCTTGTAGTTTTTCCAAATATTCCGGGTGGACCTCGAGAAGGTAGTTTTTTGGGGCTTTGCTACTGAACGGTTTTTAATCTTTGCGGTCGGTCCATTGGTAGGATTGCTCAGGGTAAGTGATAACAAGATTTTCAAGATAGCTATCAAGGGGACTTTATTGTAAGAAAGGTCATCGCAATTTTTATTTGTAACCAACAAGATCATAAGTTGTTTTTTAGCAAAAAACCCATGTTGTTATTACCATCCATGTACGAAAAGTGGTGATAATACGATTTTCAGCATGGCTGCTGTGGTGGGCAGATTAGATGTCCATTTTCATTGAGGACCAACTTGACCATATAGTTTAGGAGTAGTGATAACAAGCTTGTTCTAATGGACAGACGATGGACGAAAGACCGTTCAATAAGCTCTTCTGGTCTCTGACCAGTAGCCCAAATACCACTTTTGTATTTTAATCGTTAAACAACCGAGGCATGTTTTCTCAACCAATAATTTTGTTTTCTCCTCTGCTTCAACCATTCTGTTCTTTGTTATCATTTATAATGATAATTTAAAAAAAAAAAACCAATATTAATATTTTTGACAAGAACAACATTTAACAATGAAACAAGTAACCCACTGAGAATGAAAAGTGTGTAAGGTTCCCATTTTGGAGGATAATTATAGTACTTTATTCTGGGGGAAACACTAAGTGAAAATATCCGGTTCCTTTATTTAATTTCAATCTTTTGTTTTCTCATTTGTTTCCATTGTTTTCTTTATTTTCATATTTTTAAATTACAATTAATAAACATATGGATACTCAAACTTCAGAAAAGATAACTGCTTTGAGTCTTCTTCTTAATTAACAAATGCAAGGCAAAATAATATTTTTATTTTAAATTTTTTTAATTAATTTAAATCCTTTAACATAAATAAAAATCACTCTTTTTCTTTCGTTATTTATTAATAAACATCCTTTATGAAAAAAATTAATTGCTGTACACGTTTTTATGATAGAAGATAGTGACGACTAGAAAGAATGGAATTTAAACAGTCCGGGAAAAAGGACAAAAAAAGTCGAGATGCAAAAATAAAATACAAAATGCAGTTTTACTGCCAAACATTTTTCATTCCTTGTATATTTTTTAATGAGTGAATATGTATTCTAGCAGTACACCATGTTTACAGGAGTTATACATTGTGGTTTGATTAAAAGTTCTCTTTTGATAATACCATTTCGAACGTCGTTTTAAAGCTTCTCTTTTCTGCTATGATCCATCCATTTCTTCCAATCCTTGTTGCGGTTTAATACTACCATTAATAATCATAATACATTGGTATCAAAGGTTCTGTTTTCAAAATACCATCCCGTAGATCTTTTTTAAAGCTTCTTTCTTTTCCGGGTTCACTTCAGTTCTCTCTGATATGATCCACTTAATTCTTCCGTTGGAATCCATGGTGCGGTTTAAGTCAATCACTTCCCAACATATTTCATCTGAAATGGTGTTTTCGAGCGATTCACTATATCTGCTAGCATAGTCTTCGATTGTGTTTGTCACCTTGATTTTAATATGACGTGTATCTTGACCATACGCAGAACACCACATCATTTCTCCGTAATCGTCTGGAAGTGAAATGTTCCAGCCATTGTACCTAGTAACCACTTCTTTTTTTCTGTTTAAGAGCTATCCAAGTTCGAAAAGCTATTGCTTCTATGTGATCACGAGCAGTGTGGTTTCTCATAACTGTAGAAATCTCTTTACGATCAATAAACGGTGGCTTATTTTCGTGCAGTACAATCATAAAGTCTTTAACACTATCAAGACCTTGCAAATACTTAATTTCGCTTGCTTCCTCCATTTCCGCTCCTTGTGGCAGTGAGATCGATCACATGCGAAGTCGCTGGAACCAATGGCATAATAGTATTCAGGAAAAAGAACTGTAAGAATGACTCCTATTCGTCATTTCTCGTATTACTCGTGGCGCGCTAACTTGGTTCCTGGCCAATATATACCAACTGCTCATATGTGGCAATTGTACTTAAATGTATGTCAGAGGATCAGTCTAGGGGCGCTCCACATAAATGTTTAACTTCTGAGAGAGTGACATCTAAAAGGTGAAGTTGTTTGCATTTGCAACATGCACAGTGGATATAATATTAGACTGTCACTATGTATTCTGGCTTGAAATGCTTTGGATATTGCACTTGTGTAGATAGTGTATAAGTAACAAAGCTTAAGTAAATGACTGCTCCCAATTGCTAAAAAAAAGAAAAACTGAATGAGTCCAAAGTACACTTTCTTTAGCAGCTATTAAAATAGGGAAATTAATTTTGCCACTCTAGACAATTCCAGCATCTGCAAGTGCAATGAACGAGTAACTAAAACAAAAATGTAAAAAGAAAATTTTATTTGTTTGTTTGTTTATTTTGTTTTTCTACAGTTTACCTATGAAGTCCAGGAAGTGAAAATGAACAAGCTGAGCTAAAGTAGCATTTTTGTTTAAAAAGATGCACATGCGAAGTAATGCCAAGCTGTACAATCTGTAACCCATATCATACACCAAACTGAAGCAAATTAAAAGTTATTTTTTTTAACAATACCTAAGATATGCGAGTTCTTTATTAAATAGCCACTATAACCAGTGAAGAGAACCGTGAAAATTCTTTTTCATTAGAACTCTAGCGCAAAATACGAAACTGTTGAGCGTCATCCAAATGACAGGCAAGAAACGTTCTTTTAGAACATCGTCGGCTATTTCTGCGAGTTTAAAATATGATCCGTAGGTGTAATCAATTATTCGAATGAGAAGTGTTGGTGTTTTCCTGAGACCTAATTTGTCTAAACAGCGGCTTTTCATGTGAAGTCATCTTTGAAGGTATTTTTGATTAACATATGATTTGTATTGATTGTCACACAGTGGAAAGTTCAGTACTGAGAAACAAAATTGTGTCCTATGGCCTGTCAGGGCAGTATTGACTAAACTTTAAATTGCCATAAAATTTTTATTATTAATGATAGACACATGAAATTTTCACACCTTGTGTATATTGACTGTAACAACTAGAAAATATAATTAAAATTTTAAAAATTTAATTTAAAAAAAATTTATTTTTTTTTTCAATCAAAAATGAATTTTTTCGCCATAAATTCACAGAAATGGTATCTGTTTGAGATGATATTCATTATACCATATACAAGTTGCAATGGAAAATTTTTTTCAAAGCCTGTCGGTGAAAATATCTTTTAACTCAGTGCCAGCACATAATAGTGATTGTAGAATATGGATGGATGGATGGATGGATGTCTTGAGTAAGAATGGGAAAAGAAAGAAAGTGGTCTTTATTTTAGTAGACCATACTGATATGACAGTGCTGACTTAAATACATCCCTTCCTTCCTTCATTCATTCTCTCAGCTAGTAAGTCATTTCATGTTATTTTATTTTAGAATTTATTTATTTTGCATTTTAATTTCTTTATTTGTGTCTTCATATTCAGAGAAAACTGTTTCGACCTCTCCATAGGTCTCATCAGGTGGTGAGTAAGTAACACAACTGCTTATAATATGGGTTGTGTTACCTACAGATTTCCCCACTACAGTTTTCCCTTCTGTACCATGTGTTCTTCCTGGTGTCTTTGAGCACTGTCATTTTGCACATGGAATTAAGATAATCTTTTCTATCTGCAGTGTCCATTGGCTCCTGCTAAACCTGTGCATAGGAGTGACCGCCCTTGCTGTCTAGCATTCCTTTGGAGTAGTCAGACTTCCTATTGCCTTGCCGAGTCCTGTACCTCAAATGGGCTTGTATCATATTTCTTTGTCTTGCTAGAATACGTTGCCTGGTTTGTGGACGCTTTTGATACAGCTGACGGTAAGTGCAATCTTTATCCATTGTCTCCATTGATCTCAGAGTCCATGTTGAAAGTTTACCTCCCAAGTGTGTCACTTTTGTTGTCAGTGATGATCCCAGGCTGTTATTGAGTTAGTGCATTGTTCAATGTACTCGTGCCTCAAAGTTTCTGGAATAGTTCACATTTTTAGATAATGAAACACTGATTGATCTGTTCACAGCCTCATATTTCTGTGTGTTTGTGTTCAGTCGCAGTCTTTCTACAACATCACAGGAGAGTTTCATTTTCAGAACTTTTAGCAGGATATTCTTATCATTTTCTGTCATGTTAAGATGAGTCACTTGATGAGGGCCCAGGTATGCTGATCGCATCCACCAGTTGTTAGTACTTCCTCCCCCACAGACCTTTGAATAATGCCAGAATTTTGAGCAGTCCCCTGTATAACAGCGCAGAGTGGCATCCAGTACTTGGGGAAGTTGACATTTAATTTTTGTAACATCACCACTATTGTCCTCCATCAGTTGCTTGAAGATCAAACTGCAGCGTGCTTTAATGTCTTGGCTGAAAATTTTCTGTTTGAGTCTTTTTCCTTCTCTTGTTCTTATTCCTGGAAACATGTTTTCACTAAATATTGCAGAATTACACCGTCTGAACTGTAAATGACACAAATGGATGGGGTCCGACAGTCTTTCTACTTCCCACATTGGATGCAGAATGTTGTAAGCATCTTGGAAGCCAGCAGCAGCCTGTGCATCTCCATCTGTTGTTGCATGTCTAATGAAAATCTCTTGCAGCACAAACTTTTTTCCCATTTCTCTTGCCATTTCATACTCTGAATGTGGTGCAGCTGGTGACAGATTTGCTGTGCAGTCAACATGGCCTCCAGGACATCGCACATCAAAACCTTTCCCCTTCAGCCATGCTCCAGTCCAACACAGCTTGTTTTCTACTGTAGTCCCCACAATGTATTGCTTCTCTGTAACAGTTTCACAGGCAATTCCAACAGCTTGCAATGAACTTTGACCAGGTTTCTTTTCATGTCCAAATCTAATGGCATTGTATCTTGCATCAATATCAACATTTATTTGCTCTGGATGCTGAACACCACGCTTGACATTAACCTGTCTGACTAGTTTCAGCTTGTCTCTCATATCTATTTCATTGAGCTCCACAGTTGTTTTGCCTACAATGTTGGAGGCCCTTTGCATAGATGTTCTGCTAGGTGGTGGAATGTCAGTGGCTGCAAACAAGGATCTAGCCCTGGTGTTGCCCGTTGGTATATCTTGTAGTCCAGCTTGAAACATCATATTTACAGCAGCAGGATTTGGCCCAGGTTTATTTGTTTTTTCTCCTCATACAACTTATACTCTGGTGACTTAAAGCTGCAGTTTTTACACATCATAGTATGCTTCCAAGCAAGTCCCCATTTTCTTTCATTAGCAATTTGGAACTCTGGTCTGTCACATATGTTGACTTGATTACCATGGCGATGAATGATATCATTCCACATCTCAACATTTTTTTTCATGCAGATGATACGTATCCCATCATGCTCATTCAATTCTGTCTCTTTCAGGTCCAGTTTTGCATTGGATGATGGTCGTAGAATTTTTGCAGACCCAGGTGTGCCATTACAATCTGGTGCCTGAACTGACTGGAGACCCCCATTTGTCGGCCTTGTTACTGCTATGAGAGAGAACTTGTCTGCATCCATTCTTCTGGTCACTGAAACAGATGCAGCACTGGAATTTGGTAGAGTATCATCAGTCAGATATCTGACTCCTTTGTTATGTGGAATATTTCCAGGTTTTAAAAAAGTTGTCTTCCTCTTCTTGTACCCTCTCATGGTTTCCATTACAATAACTGCATGTAAAATACAAAAAGTATCCTCTCTCTCTCTCACTTATATAACTAGGAAAAGGCATGTTAGCATGGTTTCAGAGAACTACATCAACTCTTCAAAACTATTGGAAGACAAACATATGAGGGCTCCTCCCCTTCATGGGTGGAAATGATGTTATGTACTTGGTTAGTACCCCTAACTAGCATATTTAGATGCCACCAGATTTCAGGTGTTACCTTTGATTGACAGGCCCTGGTTTAATTGCTTCACACCTGATAAGGAAAACCATTGATGTTCATGATAAAGGAATGGAGAGACTTTGCCACAGAACAAAATTTGTCAACTTCAAGTTTTACATTTTCATTAAAATTTAAGTTAAATTTAAATTTTCATATAAAAATATGTATCTTTTTTTAAAATTAAATTTTCTAGGAAAGTGTAACAGTAAAGTTTAATTTCTAGTACTTTCCAGATTGGTGTTAGGACTACAAACTAATTACAGTTTATTTGAAATGTTTATCTTGATTAGCAAAATCACAATTAAACTTTAAGTTTTATGCATTTTTGACATTTCGGCCATTTAGAATTGGCTTGTGCTTGTGTTACAGTGGTGTCAGATAAAAGCCTGTAACTGCCCTATTCATGGATGAAATTCCTTAAGACTTTGCAGCAGTATTTAAGAGACATTGATTTGATCACAGATGGAAGTTTTGTGCATGGAGGTGAAATTGTCTGACCCTGTCAGGAATCGAGTCACAATTAGTACTTCCAGTTCAGCACCCACAAATGCAGTTCTAGTCTATTTTTAGGACATTTTTTCCTCTCTCATTTTGGTGGTGATAGAAGAGTTTTATTGGTGCATTTTTGGTAGGGATTTAAAGGCAATTGTTTATTCTTGAGAATATGAGCTTATGGTGTGGTTATCTGTGTGTATTTTGGCGACAGTGCACAGTGAGTGATAAGGCCTTGGTGATGATCTGGAGATGAAATCTTTGTTCCATTGCATGGTGTTTTGTTTACAATCTTGCCTCTCGAAAAAAATGCAGGTGAACCTTTGACGAGAACTTCACCGTGAAGTCATCTTTGAAGTTATTTTTGATTAACATATGATTTGTATTGATTGTCACACAGTGGAAAGTTGAGTACTGAGAAACAAATGTAGAGAATATATAGTAAAATTGTGTTCTATGGCCAGTAACTCTTCCTGGCACATGGGTCCATAAAAATGTAAATGGCAATAATACAGCATACATTGAGTTCATAAACACACAAAAACTCCTTTTATGACAAAGCGAACTTTTATACCAAGGAATCAGATGATACACACGTTTTCATTTATTATTATACTAAATGTATTAAAACCGTTTGGACAGTTGTTTGTGTGTAATCTTTTTTCAAAGTTAGACTGGGACTTGTATTTATAAATGACTCGTGATATCTAGAAGCATTGGTGGGCCTATTTAATTTAAAATTGTACAGTTTAGTATAGGAAAAAAGAGGTAAAATTTAAATTATTTTGAAGAAAGAAAACCAATTCATGGCATTTAGTGTGAATATGAATCCATTCTGAATATTGACATTATAAAGAACAAACAATCGATGTGTACATATCACTTTATTTAAAAAATAAAAAATTATCATAAATATTTCATGAGAACTTTGTGCCAGTTGCTTCTGTCTCACTCTTTGATTTTACAATTTAATACTACTGCATGATATTGCTCAAAATTGATCAGAATTGTTAAGAAAGTAAAAAAATTGACCTCGAAAATTTTATGTTGCAACATGCACAATTTACACCATTTTACTGTAATAATAAGTTAGTGGACAACCTGCACAGTATGAAAGAGTGAATGAGGAATTTTTCAAGAACTGTGTCCATGTGACTAACATCTTTTGTAGAATTGTGGAAGTATTCACTATAAGTTATATTTGTTTGTTTATTCTTTGTCATTGATTTTAAAGATATAATAATTGACCAACACTATCTTATCATAATTTAATTATAAAGTGGCAATTTCTATTTACTAAATCGTGATTTCAGATCAACATATATGTGTACAAGAATATTGTAATGACTATGCACTGTTTTATGAGTAAGGTGTATATGACTTATCATTATGGTATGTTATAAAAAAAAAGAAATGATTGTGGGAGGTCACTTAAACAAGGCACAAAAAGGCATTAAGAAGTACCAGAAACAATGATAAGGTAAATTTATCATTAAAGCTGAATGTTCACAAAATATTTCTATATTACCATATGTAAGAAATAAGCAAATTTCAGCTTGAAATAACCATGATGTGATGTAAGATTTTGCAAAATGTGACCAATGACCAATATTAAAATGGTGGATGGTTCATGTGTTTGGATGCATGGTGTGAATTTATTTGAAACAGTATCATAAAGATGAGTTCAATTTTGAATTCTGTACACACAAATTATGCATAAAACATTAAATTTTAAGAGCAACATTATTTCAACATGTGTTTGACTCAAGAATATAGTATTTCATATAAACATGGTGGGGGGGCCATTTGATAAAAATGCACAGAAAGGCTTCCGAAGTACCTGGAACACAGGAAAAGTCTATTTATTCCTACAGCTGAATATTCATCCAACATTTCTATACACCCATATGTAAAAAATATTCAAATGTTAGCTTGAAATAACATGAGGTCAAGATTTTGCAAGTGACCAAGAAAAATATTAAAAATGGTGGACAGTGCATGTGTTTCAGTGCTTCCTGAAAATTTATCTGAAAAGATATCATGAAGATGAGTCAGTTTTAGATTCAGCACACTCAAATTATGCAGAAAAACATTCCATTTTTATTTATTCTAAAATGTTGAAAAATTCATACCCTGTTGCTATCATTAGATCAATAAACTTGTCACATGGTTAGGTCTGTAAATTTTTATTTTTTGGTCTGGAAAAGGTCTTAAATCTTTTTTTAACTTTGGCAGAAACCCTGCATAGACTACCCAATTTTGACGCACATAAACATTTACTTTTACCTTTTCAGAAATTAATATTTGATAGTGATATCTCTCATTATTTGGGAAGCATTAATTATTTTAGCAAGGTATGGATAAGAATGACAGTTATATAGTAACTCAGACTATTCTTAATGAGCTTTTGTCCAGATGACCCCATGTCTTAAAGATCGTGTAGTACATTACACATTCACAAGTGTATATTTTCCTGGAGCACTATTGTATACTTGCTAATAAATATATTGCAGAGCAGCATCAACAGTACATAGAAAACTCAAGCTTATCATTGAAATGATAATAAAAAATAATTTTGCATTCCTAACCATTTTCTTGGTAACAAGAGATCTTGGCTCTCTTACAAATTGCAGTTGTTATTTGTGAAATTCTGTCAGAAAATAGCTTTAAAGTCAGAATGAGGCCTCTATTAAAACACGAAGACACCTTTCTAGTTGATGTTATTCTTTGAGGGCATTTTTACTATTTATTATGGGTCCAAGCATTTAATTTATGTGTTTATCATGGGGTGATTATATGAGTAGTACATATCTGCTTGTATGGATTTCAGTAATTGCCTTAATAGTTCTTAATGAGAAGATGGAGATGAAAACCTTTTTGTACAACTTACTCTGGTTGTCTACTATGCTATTTTAAACTATCAGAGAATGAAAAATATCTTAGAAATATAGGTCAAAGGGATAAAATAAACCTTCCCCAAGTCTATTACCACTGCATGTAAGAAAACAGAAAAATGAAGTCTAACACAAAATACATTCCTTTCTATAGTTTATTTTAGTTAATACATTGATGGACAAATGTGTGGCATTGTGGCATAAGCTGATATCCCATTCTAATGAACCATTTTACTTATGCATTATTAATTACTAATTACTAATAATAATTGTTAACTGTCATTCTAAACATTACACCAGAAATGTTCAGATTATTTAAATTAACTTTGTCCTGCTGATCTTAACATGGTTACATATCTCACATTACTCAATGTCCATGTAGTTTAGAATGTTTGGGATCGGAATTTGACAATTAATACATCATATAGGATTTCACTCTAACTCTAGCTGATTTGTTAGGCACATATTTAGCTGTATGCACTTAATATTTCCCAAATTGTTATTTCAGTCATGAATTTGGTTATGTGTGCTAATATATTTTGACATAGTCTTAGAGTGTGGTATATCACATTCTGATGAACAATTCTACTAATAATTGTTAACGTACACTCTTGAAAATATACTAGAAATGTTTATACATATCATTTGAATTAAGTTGGCTCAGTTGATCGTAATAAGAATATTGTATATGTCCCATTTATGCAAATGCCAGTCCTTATTTACAAGTTTTGGGGATCAGAATTTCACATTTATTTTATGATAATGGACCTGTTGTTACCTATAGTTGATCTGTGAGGCACATAATTAGCTGTATTCACTTGAAATATTCAAAAATGTTATTGCCATCATGAATTAGCTTACTTATGGTAATGTCATTTAATTTTAGTACATTGTAACTAATTGAGACTGCCCTGGTGGTCCAGTAGTTAGAGTGTCTGCCTTGGATGTGGGAGGTTGCGTGTTCGAACTGCATCCGAATCATACCAAAGACTTAAAAAATGGTACTAACAGCTGCCTAGCTATGCACTCAACATTAAGAGGTTAGTGTTAGGACTGGGCGTCCTGGTGTCAGGATAATGTGACTGGGTGGAACATGATGCTACATGTCTGTGGCATGATGCCCCAGTGCTAGACATCACTATTAACTGCCACACTACAGACATCATAGTGATATGACTAAAGAATTGTTAAAGCTATGTTAAAAATAAAAATCACACACACATGTACTAATTGTTTCACCAATAATCAAACCTTACCATCCCCACATTGCCTTAAACTCTATGATAGCTAGTGTGCCTTAAAACTATTTAGTCTGTAAATATCTGAACATAATCTGATAAGCATACTTCTGGAAACCTTGTATATTTTTAGGAAGAGCAGTCACTTTAATACATGGCCATTACTTCTCATTTCTAAATGTTGCTATGTCAGGTTTAATTTTTTTCTCGTTTGTGCTTGCATCATTAATGTCATTTTGAACTCTCCATATCTAGCGCATTTTAACTTCATTTACCTACATCTTACTGCTCTGTAAGATTAATTGAAACGTATTATATCTTTTCAGGTCCAGCCTGGTATCTGGACAAGATGGAAGAGTTGGATCAGTTTGGAAGTTCTCCAGTAGTCATTTGGTGATGCAAAGGTTTCATTAAGATGTATCCAGTGTACATGCAATAAGCTACCAGGACTTGTTCATACTACAGCACTGATATAAGGCACCTCAAAGAAATGGCTATGGTCCTCATGAGAGAGATCAGCACCATTGTTCATTAAGGTAGAGTCTTCTTGGAGTTGTATTTACAATTACATTGTTGCCTTTGTGGTTATTGACATTTAAATGCAATGCGTTTTTGCTGTAAAATATGGTATTGGTCCCATAAATATTGGAAATTTGAGTGTGCTGTTATTTATATTACCAACTGGCTAACTACATGACACAATAAATGCGGAACAATTCACTTGTCATTGTTTCTTTAGAGTGTACAGCTATATTAATTTGAACAGGCATATTGCAACTTGCTATAAAAATCTCTGTGAGCTACCATATTTAACTAACCTTAGACGAAATGTTATAAGTTGTACAGACCCAAGCTACCACTCGTTTTAAATACCATTCTTTTATCAACTTTGTTGTCTAAAATTTCTTGGCTTGAATTTTAAAATTGGTATGAAAATTTAATTTTGCATTAAACTTTAATTTTCTAAATTTAAATGTTTATTTAAATGTTTTTTCAGTGTTTTTATATGTCAGGCATATTTGCTGATAGAATTTATCTTGTATTACAATTAAGTTTTTTATTGCATTGAAAAATTTCTATAATTAAGGAAGATATAGCAAATTTAGTTTGCATGTTACAAGAGCATTTGGCTCAAAACTTGCACCCCATGCAACATCAGCACTACACACATTCAAAAAGTTGTCACACACCGTATTTGCTCAGAAATTCAAAAAGACTTTGTGAGTAAAGTTGAAATAGATGTGGCATGAAAATAGAAAACTTTGACTAAAATTAGCCATAAATAATTTAGCTTAATAGGATTCGGGTCACAATTATTAGTTCTCGTGCAGTACCCATGAATGTAGCCCCTGTATAATTTTAGAAAATTCTTTCCTCTCTTGTTTTGGTGGTGATAAGATAGATTTAGGCATTCTTGATATTGATTTAAAGACAGCTGTTTATTCTTCAGAATATGAGCATTATGGTGCAGTTGTCTGTGTGTATTTCATCAACAGTGCACAGTGAGTAATGAGGCATTACTGCTAATCTGGAAGCAAAATCTGTGACCCATTGCATGGCACTTTGTTTACAGTCAGTCCTCAAAAAAATGTCAGATAACGTATGAAAAGAACTGTGCTGTGAGTTAAACTTTGAGGTATTTTAGATTATCATAAGATTTACTAGAATTTGGACAATGACCAGTTCAGTACAAAGAAACAAAAGTGTAGACTATATTGGATAAATAATTCTGTTCTGAGTCTATTTCTAAAACCTACTTAGTTTTCACTTTACTGTTTGCTTAATGTCAGAAACATGTGTCCAGATGCTTATTCTTTGTTCCATTGCTTTTGCATTCCAGTATTTTGCAGTTTAAAAATAAATATACTGTAAGAGCAGACCACTGTTCATGAACCTGAGAGGGAAGAGAAAGAAGCTAAGAGTTATATCCCCTGACAGTCCTGTATCTGGGAACATTTTAGTATCCTATCCACAAAGTAGGGACAGTAATATTAGTGTTCGGGACTACTGGCATGAAAATGTAAAAAATATTTGAATTGACAGTATTTTGTACGTATAGTAAACATTTGGAATTTCCAATATTATACCTAGATCTATCAGATTGCTTGTATGTCATGCTTATAAGCCAACCAGAAATCTGCTTGATTAACATTTTCATTTTTAGTAAAATAAAAAACATATAGAATGTATAAACAAGTATATACAGAGCTCAAAGAATTTTAAAAAAAAAAATCACAAGCCTGGACTGCAGTTCCAAGAGCCAGATTTTTTAGTATTATTTGTCATACAGTTTTGCAATTGCTGTACTTTTAGTATGTAAAGAACTAAACAAAATCATCTCAAATTGACCTGTGTTCATTTGGGTCTCAAAATATTTTATATGTTTTCCTCCAGGTTCTAATGTCAGCCATTGTTCGGTTAGTCTTTAAGTGTCCTCTGCACTCACTGGATCAGTGGTGTTGATGTTCATTAGCGTCTGAAGCATGTCACACTGTACATTTTCTCATTATACTTTTGATGTTGTTCATAGGTGATGAGCAAGGAACAGCTCAATTATTATTCATTGAACTTTAACTAGAAACATCTTGAACAACACCATAGTAATTAAACAAGACAAAAAAATCAAAATCCTTAAGTGTTTATGCCAAAATCAGTTCTTGGTTGATCTTATCACCTTCTCCAATGGATGGTTGATTTTTAGCAAAGACTCAAAAGGCATCATGGACTAAATTTGATCCCTTTATTACTTACAACACCTCAAAAAAATCCCATATTTGGTCTAAACTCTCCAGAATACAACAATAAGGTAATCAATTCCCAGCTTGTTATGTTCATGTTAGTCTTACTCTGATTACTCAGCTACCCATTACTACACTGGTTGCAACGACTGCTAGAAAAGTTCTACTCCCAAACAGACAGGGTCTGACAGGTTTCTGTAATGCATCTATAGAACACATAAAATAGTTTCATTTTTCTTTTCCTTTTTCAAGTTAAAATAAATACACCATTCCCTTGATAACCCATGCACAACGGAGTCCACAAACATAGACCGCGCTATAAGCGAGGGCATGAGTTACCAAGGGGCCTCCAAAAATTGAAAAATATAGCTTGGACATCGAGAAAATGGGGTGGGTGGGTCAGGGTTAGGGAACTTCGCTGTTTAATGACTGAATCCTCATTTTACATTCACGTCGATAATAATTTTTAATAATGCACTTTTTCTAATGAAGTTGTTCGTTATTCTGTTTAAATAACATTTATTTTCAAAATGTCCAACATGTGAAATATCATTCCAACTGGTTTCAACAACCATTACGTTTGCATGAAAATGTGTGTATTATGTCACTGCTTTTTGTTTTCTTGATGAGTCTGGTTCCTGGAGTGGTATGGCATTGTATCCTACCAAATTGGGAGTGAAAGGAGCAGGGAACTAGACTAACTGTTGATACACCACCAAACAAGATTCCTTTTGTTCAAAAAGCAAGCAGAATTTTCGTGAGACAATCGTCTATGTCGAATCTCAATTTTTGTGCTGTTCAATTAGTACAGTATTGATATCGTGATTTCATTGGAAGTAATAATGAAACTTTTTATCATTCTTGAGGATATCTCAGAGTGCCAGTTCAAGAATTCTCTGAAACTCGCTTGCCCACAATGGTTCATATCTGTGAAACCAAGTTCTTTATTTTACGAAGCATAGTATTCCTTTTGCTTGGTTGCTGTGCTATCTTTGATCACAGTTACCAGTGAGTCAGTTAATTTAAGGTAGTTTATGTTACATACACAATAACATTTATAACAGTGTTCAGCTAATCAACTGAAGTGAGTTCACCCGACATACGACCGGGGCAGCTAGATTTGAAGTTTGTAGGATTTTCGTGCCTGTAAAACTTTTCTTTTATTTCACCTCCATTATTTGATTCAAAAGACATAATTAACGTGATAATACAAAGGAGGCCAGCTTTTAATTCAGTGCAACAATGCAACAAATACTTCTGCAAGTCAGTTATCAAAACACGGTCGGCACCTAAATAGGTTCTCAGAGAAATGCTTGCAGACATAGCTGTTACGGTAGATTGACACATTTTATGTTTAATTACAAGAGGACACATTGCATTTATGATGATTACACTTAAAAGGAACTAGAAGAAAGAACTAGAACACAAATTTCAATTGATAAAAAAATTATTTAATTTGTATTTATTTATTAAAGTACTGCCTCCACTCGGCGTAAGTGACATTTTCAATGATCGAAATTTCCTTACATATTGTTAACTGCGGTGTGCTAGGAATGTCACTTGGAAAGAAAATGTATAAAAATTGTATGACTTATTTATAAATTTGGTATTTCATAGTGTTGATTACAATTTCCAGGTCCTATCTACCGTTTTCGACAATAAAACGAGCGATATATCAAAGTTTTTGTAGCTAATTTTGATCGCGATTTCCATAAAGTTTATAAAATAGGGATCTATTTTTGGGGTAATTTCTGGTTTTAAAAAATGGGATCCACACCTGACCCCGCATTACAAGCGGGTTTGTGAGTTATTGAGGGAGTGGTGTATGTTCATTTTCAAAAGCAGTAGGTTTGATCTATGAAATGTTATATTTAGTAGATGGCTTTAAAAATGGTATATTCTATCATATCACTGGTAGAATCACATTATGTTCAAGACAAGTGAACACTACATATAGGTAACCCAGGCAATGTTTCCCATTCTAGGTTAAATGCTTTGCTTTGTACAAAAAGGTGTACATCTTTTGATATAAGTATGGTAAGTAGATGATCTTCATGAGGATATGGTACCTACATGGGGATACGTATTATTAGTTTACTAGTCAGGACCACTCCGGTGGCCTAGTGGTTAGAGTGTCTGCCTTGGATGCAGGAGGTCGCAGGTTCAAACTCTGGCCAAGTCATACCAAAGACTTATAAAAATGGTACTAACATCTGCTTCACTAGGCACTCGGCATGAAGAGGATAATGTTAGGACTGGTGGGCCTGGTGTCAGGATAATGTGATGGGGTGGCACATCATGCTGCATGTCTTTAGCATGATGTCTGAGTTCTAGACATCACTATGAAGTGCCACACTGCAGACATTGTAGCAATATAACTGAGAATTTGTTAAAACTATGTTAAAAATCCAAATCACACACACACACACACACACACACACACACACACACACACACACACACACACACACACACACACACACACACACACACAGAGTTTACTAGTCATTCAACACCTTGAATATAAAATTCTACATTATTTCCATGTGATTAAAGTTTTCTCAGGCAGATTACTTTTTCTTCTTTCAGCATGCCCAGTGGGTACTTTACTTGATCTGAAATTAGAGGACCTGGGCATTGGGCTATCAGATTGTTTTTAGCACTGATATATTACCTTAAGAAAGAAATTTTCTGTGCGTGGACCAATACAAACTTATGTGTTGAAATCCATGCATAAATGATATCCCATGATTAATCAGCAACACAGTTATTTAAAGAAAAACAAAAAAATAACATCCTAATATCTGCTGTCAAAATCTCAGTTTAAGTTGCAAGTTTTTTGTTGAAAGCCCTACAAATTAAGTTAGATTTAGGTGAAATTTTGCAGGTATGTTATACATTTCTGACTCGTTTGTCACTAAGCGCTAAATCTGATTAATGTAAAAATGTCATTTTGTAGAGCTTCGGTGCAAACAGCTGCAAGAACACCTATTGCAAGACAACTATTGGTGAGTTATAATCAAAATTAGCCTTTACACAAAGGTTAGAACAATAAATATTTTGTGATACGGACAAATAATCACTTCATTTACTGCCATAATTAATTGCTCATTATCAAAAGTTGCAGGAAATATTGAGAACACACAAAGTGCAACAAAATAAGCTGAGTTGTGGTGATTATTGCAAGTGTGTAATCTTTTTTCTCCTGTTCATTTTGTTGCTAAGTACTGATCATATTAATGTAAAAGAATTAAATTTTGTAGGAATAAGTTGAATTTAATATAGGTACATATTTATGTTACTCCTTAAAAGTGCTGACACCACGATGATTCAAGCTAATCAGCTGCATAGATGGTTGGGCCAGAGGTGAATTGATGCAGATTATTAGGGTTTACTTTATGTTTGTGATAATGTACTTCCTTTTTTTTCACATTTGATGAGTGAACAGCAAAATGTTAGATTATAGTTTATTTATTAATAAATCATATCAATTTTGTATGTTTTTTTATTATGGTAATGTTTTGACTTTATGAATATGTTTTGACCTTGAAATGTTTGGCATGTATAGCTATGTCTTGACTTGGGTACATTTTGGTGTGAATATGTTTTGACTTGGGTTACATTTTGGTGTGAATATGTTTTGAATTGGGGTATATTTCTGCATACATGTGTGATTCTACCAGTGGTAGGCCAAAAATACTGTTTTAATGTTAGTCTACTGCACATACTATTTTATAGTTGAAAAATCTACCACTTTTGAAAATTAAAAGAATTTAAAAATAAAACCCCAAACACCATATTTTTACTTGTTCTATCAGCACATTTGAGAAGCCACGTGTAATGGGTTGATGTAAATGTTCCACCAGAAAAGTGACTGGTGCGATGATGCATTACAGAGCAATAGGATTTAAATTGTTCAGGAACAGCTGACATGTGTACACAGTAAGCTGTTAATTGGTTACCTTATTGTTGGAATTTGGGGAGTTTAAGGCCAAATGCGGGATGTCTTTTGAAGTGGTGTAAGTAATAAAGAAATAAAAAGGTGGTTGTTAAGTCTTTGAGCCTTTGATTAAAATTGGCTGAACATTGGCAGAAGGGAGATAAGATGGAGAGACTGACCATAATAAATAATTTCAACTGACACTCTAGAGTAAGTAATATGAATTTTTGTCTTGTTTAATTGTCATTGTATTGTTCAAGATGTTTAAAGAGGGGTTTTTAAGGCCAATGTCAAGATATCTATTGGAGTGTTAGAATAATAAAGGAATAAAAGGTGGTCATTAAGTCTTTTGAGTCTTTGATGAAAATTGGCCGAATTATGTCAGAAGGGAGAAAAGATGGAGAGACTGACCATAATAAATGATTTCGACAGAAATACTCGAGTACGTAAAATGAAGTATTGTCCTGTTTAATTGTTATTGTATTGTTCAAGATGTTCAAAGAGGAATATTTAAGGGCAGCTTTCATCAATTTTGTTCAATTCATGGCAAAATGCAGAGATGTGTGCTTTCTCGCAATGTTAGGAAACTAATGGCTGAGAAATATTACAGGTTAAACAGTTCATAGATATCAGAGTGTAAGTGTGTGGAGGCAGTTATGAAAAGTCTTGAGTTTGCAGTGTGTGTTTCACAAGTTTTCATGTTCATAAATTAAGTTCAACCCTTAGATAAAATCTATGTTAACGATATAATCTAAGATAGTTGAGTTTTGTTTGGATAAATTATTCATAAAAAACATAAAGACGATGCATTTTTTTATTGTTTATTTAAAGTCTAAATCAATCAATATTTTTTTAATTTATCACTGCGAACAGATTTTTGTATCTGAGCCATGAAGAGAAAGAAGCCCTTGAGGAGGAAAATCAGGAATGCATCTTAAGACAAAGTCAGGAACTTCCTCTGTGGAGTTAACATCACTTGGAGGACTATTGGCAGGCAGAAAGCAGCTTTACAAACCCAGCAACAGGAAAACTGAAGCATTTCTGGTCATTACAACATTTTAATGCTGATACAGTGAGGACATTTTGCATTATTTGCAAAATACAAATTGATTCAGGGGGAAATCTGGACCAGAGAACTATTGAGAACCTGTTAATTGTGAAGCTTAATAATCATGGAGAATGTCATCAGTGGTCACCAGACAGAAATCTTGCAAATGAAACTAAATTTTGGATGTTTTTTTTTTTTTAAAAAAAAATCTTTGCAGTGAACTAGAATTATAAGATAAACAGCTCATTCTTTTCATTTATTGACAATATACTGACTTGTATGTATTAATTAGTATTATAAGATTACCAACTGAATCTAAATCTGATTTATGTTCAAAACTTGCTGTTTTATTATACTATGAAGAGAATATATATTATGGCAAAGAGTGCACTTTCTTTGTTTTCAACCCCCTTCAAGAACGCAAAGTTTATGCTGATAAAAAAATCTACTAGTTTAGATGCCAATCTAATGATGAAAATTTGTAAATCTGCTAGTTTTATATCTTGGTTCTGTCACATGTATGCATCAGTCAGGGTACATTTTGACATGTGCATGTTTTGGCATTCATAGGTACATTTTGGTTTGAATGTGTTTCGACTTATGTACATTTCAGTCAAGAATGGTACAATTTGACTTGGGTACATTTTGACTGTAAAACCTGTTTGGCCTGGGTCAGTTTGGCCAAATAGTCCTAAGTATTAAATAAATAATCATTTGAAAATAAATAATCATTTGAAAATAAGTAACCATTTGAAAATAATCATCACTTTAGACCACATTCTAAACTATGAGCACCATCAGCAGTAACAAGTATTTGCTTTGAGGGTAGAATCCTGTTTTTATACCAATTGAAAACAAAGTTCTGGCCAGAACCAGTTTATCCAGCCTATATATACTCCACAGTGGATATACCTAAGTATTGATGAAAAGAAATACACTTAATAACAAGCAGAGCAACATAATTAAACTGAGCATATTATTAGTTTTCTTATAATGGTGTTTCATTTACTAAACCATTCAAATTTCTTATGCACTATGATCATTTCCTCCTAGAAAGGTACTTTATGTGTGTACTTCATTGCAATGTTGCATATAATGTACTGTCTTGCCAGTTTCCTGCAAGTTGTTGTCCTATGTCCCCCAAACCTTGTCTCTTTGTGTCATCCTGATGTGCTTTTTCATCAGAAAGAGTTGAAAAATATGTCTAGAACTTTTCATTAGTAAATGTCTACCCATGTCTCTGTTGGCGCTAGCAATGTCCATGGTCACAAAAGGTGAAAAACTGTAAGATGGCAATGAATGTATATTTTACAACAATGTATCTGGCAATGAAAATATTCAAAGTTTGTGATAGCCCAGTTGCAATGAAATGTGTTTGATGGCCATTAGTGTAACATTATTAATATTAAAGTTTCCCCAACAACAAGGAAAATTTATTTTGAAGTTGACAATAGTGATTTGTGTAAATACACAATTTGTCATGAAATTTATGATTTGTTAGCTAGCGAAGACAAGAAATTTAGAAAACACAAGTATTTATTATAATAAATAGTATGGATAATGTGTGTACACTAAAGATAAATGAGAGCAGCTCATTTCAGGTTAACCAGATAATGCTTTATGATTTTCTTGAGCACGTGATAAAACTTGTATTGCAATAATATAAGTATTCAAGGAAAATATGATATTACAGTGCATACCACAAAGTTCAGGTGCCTAAAAGTGTTGAATGAACCAGATTATCTGATTTTTATAGCACTATTAGTGCAATATCTATTATTTTCATTTTTTCCTCTAAAAGTTGTTTCCCCCAGATTTGGAGGGAGGGGGACAGTCCTCTGTCCTTTGCGATCCCTTGTGCAACACGGTCATTGGGGAGGACCAAGGGAGGCTGAGTGGTCTAAGGCACTCTAATTTACCAATCACTGCCATCTCACATCTAGCTGAGTTCAAGTTTCTGACTCGGCTAATGTGGGTATGTGAGACAGCTTACCAGTGGCTTCCCATTGTTTGCAGCTATTCTCTGGGTTTTCTCGGCTCTTCCTCCACCAGATATGCTGTCTGCCATGTATAGTCTATTTTGTGCTGCAGATGTTATTGAGCCTGCTAACCGCACATACTTCACTTGTATAAAACACAGATCTAGTAGCTGTCACTTTTCCATCAGTCATTCAGTCTGATACCACTACTACAATAATAATAATAATAATAATAATAACGATATAATTTAATTAACTTTCTTAAGCAGCTTTACTGTTGTAGCTGAACTGCAGAATTACAAGCGATAAACTAATGATGTGTTCATAGAGGAAACAATGTATAAAAACATTCAAAGTATATTATTTATGTCAATGAAAGATAGTTCTGCTAAGTACAGAAATGCATCATTTCCCAGCATGAAGTCACAAAATAGATACAGAAATAAATTTTTCCCTCAATTATAATAGGCACAGTTGTTTGTCAGTGTTTCAAACAGTCTACTCTTGGTCATTAATGAACATTAGTTGATTTTACAAACACTTATAAAAGGCAATTACTTAAATGAGACTCTAAATAATAGGGCACGTTAGTAGTGGCCAAATTAAGGATAAGAGATGAAATTTTCATATTTCTGAGTATTAAAAATAAACTCTAAGTATTACAAGCATTTAATATGGGTGGCCTGTAGTCTTTGATTTCGAAAATAATTTAGTCATTGTCTTTTTTTAATTTGGATTTATGTGGATTGCATTGGTCATATACCCTTGAATATTAATTTTAAGAGACTGTACCTAATTGTGCCTATAATTAGCAGTCCTTTTAAGGATTAATAAGTTGACTGTATGTGTAAAATGAAAGATATATGCTACAAAAATGAACAGAATATAACAAAACTTAATTTGAAAGAAAAATCTTACTTAGGCCATACATACAGGTATACCAAGCACAATCAAAGTTTTATTGTATGAGATACCAAGATGGTGTGTTAAAAGGGGAATCACCAAAAATTTTGAGAGAGAGATAGAGAACATAGATTACTGAGGTAATGGAGTTTGTAACCCAAAACATTATTCTGACATTTGGTACTTTTGTTTTCTTCATACAGAATTTTATTCCATCAACCATTTTCAGCACATAATTTATAGATTGACATCCTAACTATCAAGATAGGTAAGCACTGTTTATATTAAATATTCTTCCTTTTTTAATACCTGTTTTATAAAATTTGAAATTTTGTCATGTAGACATTTTTTTTGTACAACAGATCTTATTTGTGTTGAACTTAGAGGAATATTTTAATATAAATTCTAGCACCTCCCTTCAGTATAAAACTACGAGAAAACCATTTATAGATGTTCATGTTGCAATTACCATTTACAAATAAACACAAATATAATAAATATTATAAATGATTATTTCTTAAATATGAAGAGCAGTGATAATTATGATTTCATTCACTTTGCACAATACATTTATGTATTTTTAACTACATATTACACATTCATACTCTCTTTTACTTCAGAGTACATATTCAATATGTAAAATGTTAAACATGCAAATTACATACCCACACATTAAATACTTAATAACTTTTGCATAAAACTTGTATTTCAGTTAGTAATTACAGACATAAACCTTAACTGCAAACACTATAAACACATGTTATTCACATGTATAATGAGCCACAAACATCAGTATTACTGAATCGCTTACATGAACTTTTTATAAACTGTCTATATTAAGGTATAGTGGGCCAAAACATCCAGACTGAACTGACCTGGGCCGAACGGTTTTGGGCTGAAATGGCTTGGATTTTATGTAAAGCCGGTTTGAATAAAAATTGCTGGCAAATCTCTGAAAAAAATTACTGTAGATTTATTTGGAAGCAGTGCTTGATCTAACCACAGGCCTTTGAAATTTAACAACAGAGTATGAAAACATGAGAATATTTGAGAAAAGGACAAATGAAGAAAGGAAATGCCTTATTTAGAGATTGGGAAAAACATTTACAATGTATGGATAAATGTAACAGGTTTTGGGATCCAAACCTCTTCTCACTCTTAACCCTCCTTTTTGTATCAGCATATAAGACTGGGAGGCTTGAAGTATGTCACAGTGTGTACGGATTTAGAGGAATGGATATAAGTACCAAAATGCTGGAAAATTTGTTAATGGCAAACCATCAAAGTTGCTGTAGTTTTTCATTGTGTAAGATAACAAGCACAGCTGTACTCAGTAATTCATTTATAAACATTCATTTACATGTTCTGATCCTCAGAAAAAGTTGTGATAACAAGCAAGGAGCAACAATAATATTTCTTTGTAGCAGTGCTCTAGATTGCTCTAGATAAGAATTTAATTTAAATGCATTTAATATTTTTCATAAAGTTTAGTCAGTTTGCTTGTTTAAAATATAAAAATTCACAGCTTATCTATACATGGCAGCAGTATGGAATAACTTAATATAATCAAGTTGTGAACTATCTATGGATCTATAAGAGTAGTGTATGCAACCTGAATTTGTATGATGTTCTTATGGTGGCAAAATTAAATTATTTTTGTACTTTCCGTATGAGGTATTTCTTTTCTGCTAGAGATGATCTCTCAGAATATTCACCTGGTGTCAGTGTAGATGGGCAACAGCCACACCCACACAGGAATATGATGGGTTAAACTCTAACCATAATGGCAACCAGCCAAAGTAGGAAGTGTTGCAGGACCATTTTTTATATTTTCTGTTTATGACACAAAATTAGAAGTTAGATTTGTTTCACAGGTAGGAGGCAGGTGCTACCAAGGGTCAAAAGTTGGATTCAGAATGATTACCTGGTCAACTGAACATACATTGTTTTGCGGAGATATTTCTAGCGAACAATATGTATGATTTTGCTGTAAATTACTTGGCTGACATACATTAGAGGCATGATTTAGTCTTACAAAAATAACTGTTCCAAGTTATTTTGTATTCTTGTTCCAAATGTCATGGATGTTCTGTGCAGCAAAATTGAAGAACCCCATAGTAAACATTTATTAATACTGAAGAGTGAAAGTAAAGCCTTTGTAGGACTCATCATACTTATATAGAAGAACGGAAACCAGTCTATAATGGGTGAAGATTAAATGGAATATATGCGGGTTTGGATGGCCATGATTGGTTGTTAATGAAAATAAAATTTTAGCAAAGAGAATCTTTTAAGATCTTATCCCAGTTGTAACTGAAAAAAAAAAAAA
>JAECUM010052992.1:0-12521 GCA_016617855.1 Megalonaias nervosa
TATTTACCAGGTCAAAACAGAACTGAACTGAATTTTCCGGAAAAATGTCAAATCCAGTGAATAAAGTTATTATTACAATAACATGTAATGAAATAAAATAAAAAAATTAAAACTAACACAAGTAATTAAATTACATATACGTAATAAGACGCACCGCTCACCACGCGGGCTTCCCTCTGATCTTAGGACTAATCTTTAACACCTAGGTGTGATAACTACAAGCCTTTGATTAGATGGTGCGATCTATCGCCTGTGCCGATTCAAGATTTTGGTCTCCGGTGGGTCAGGTAACCTTGCGTAAGAGTTTAGCACTCGCCCCGCGGCAATCTTTAAACATCAAACACATGGCAGCGGTAATATTCTCAAGACAGGTAGATTATACTTATACAAGACTTTATAGCTGGGGCTTAGCAAACATGACACCACCACCTCCCCAATATTGCTCTAAATGCAAATATGCGTTACTACACGCAATAAAAGAAACAAAATCATAACGACTCTACACGCTGATCATGGTCACGAATATACACACAACATACGGCTATCTACTGAGCGATCTATGCCATTTCAGCGCTCCTGCTCATGAAATCGGCTCCAACGTCCTCGGTTCCATTCATGTATCTGTTCTGCATCTGGTATTGCTGTAAGAACAGCGACCATCGCATCAAGCGTCTATTCGACAGTTTCGCCTGCGTGAGATACTCGAGGGGTTGGTGGTCGGTCTCCAATATGAACTTCCGCCCGTATAAGTATCGCTCGAACCGTGAAACCCCGAAGACGATGTCAATACATTACCTCTCCGATACGGAGTAGTTCTTCTCGGCAGCAGAAAATTTCTGTCTGCCGTACGTGACGGGAAAAAGCGTCCCCTTGTGCTCTTGCAGTAGTACTGCTCCCAGGCCCTTGTCACACGCGTCATTGCGGAGCACGAAGTCTTTGGACAGATCAGGTAGACGGACAACAGCGTCAGATGTTAGCCTATCCTTCAGTGTTAGGAAAGCTTGCTCACACGCATCCTTCCAAATAACTTTACTCAGGTCCCGTTTCCTGGTAAGGTCAGACAATGGCCCCGCAATTGCACTTAAATTGGATACATACCTCCGGTAATAACCGGTCATTCCCAGGAATGACCTCACCTCAGTTTTCGTGGTGGGACGTGCGGCGTTTCGCAGCTGCTCCACCTTCGACTTCTCTGGGGACAGCGTGCCTTGACTCAGCGTGTGTACCAAATAATTCAACGTCCGGAACCCAAGGTGACATTTGGAAGGGAGAGCCGTCAATTCCGCTAGATGTAGCCGTTCCAAAACATCAGCTAGCCGAGTGAGGTTCTCACCCTACGTCTCAGTGGCTACCATGAAGTTGTGAAAACCCCTAACACACAAGGGTTATAACAACTTCCGCATCATTCTAGTGAAGACGCTGTGCGCATTCTGGACTCCGAACGGCATAACTAACCATTGGTAGGTCCCGTCGGAAGTAGCAAAAGCGAGTTTTGCTCTATCCTCCTCCCTTACAGGAATTTGCCAATAGCCCTTGGACAAATCCAACTTCGAGAAATATTTCGCTTTCGAGATCGAAGAGAAAATATGTTCTGGGTCAGGAAGCATTTCGACTTGAAATTCCGTCACCTGATTCATCTTCCGGTAGTCGACACAAAGCCAATGGGTGCCATCCTTCTTCTGCACTAAGACTACAGGAGAATAGGCGGAATCGATTACTCCCAGAGCAATCATCTGCTTGATCTCTTCCCTTACCACTTGTCGTTTCGCTTGGAGCAAAGAGTAGGGTTTTCTCTGGACTGGCCGGTCGTCCACCAGCTTTAACCCGAACTCGACAAGTGACGTTCTCCCGTGTATTTTCATAAGCACATCGGAGTACCCCACCAGCAACATCTTTATCTCTTCACGCTGCTCCGCAGTCAACATGGGGTCACACTCCACATCCGAGGGTGTCTCAGCCGTCGTTAATGGACAGCTCGGGATGGTGTTCGCACCTTCCGTGTCACCTTCGGCGTCCTCGGTGACGATCGTGGCGACAACAAACTCGCTGACGGTCTCTCTTTCTTGGTATCTCTTAAGGAGATTAGCATGGTACAGCTTCTTCTTAGTCGGTAGTCGTATCCGATAGGTTTGACCCCCTACCTTCCCGGTTACGATGTACGGCCCCCTCCAAGAAACTTTCAGCTTGTTGTGTTCTTGGGGTAAGAGCAACAACACCTTGTCCCCTACTTCATACTGGCATGGTTTCGCGTGCTTGTTGTAATACTTCGCCTGACGCGACTTCGCTCGCTTGAGGTTCTCCTGTGCGAGGGTACAAACTTCTTCCAGTTTGTTTCGCAAATCCGTGACGTACGTACCTCTTCGACAGCGTGGTCGTCCGTCCACAGCTGTCTCAGTACGTCGATGGGACCACGTACGGTCCTCCCACACAGGAGTTGAAAGGGAGAAAACCCTAAACTCGCTTGTGGTACATCCCGATATGCGAAAAGCATGGTAGGAAGATACCGATCCCAATCTTTGTTACAGCCTTCACACATCTTCTTAAGCGTGTTTTCCAGAGTCACGTTAAACAGCTCGACTAGTCCGTTACATTGGGGTGATACGGTGTAGTCGTGAGGTGCTTAATGGACATCAGTCGGTTCACCTCTCCCATCACGCGACTCATGAACTGTGTCCTTTCATCGGTCAGGATCTCGTTGGGCACTCCGACTCTGGACCAAATCCCAAACAGCACTTCAACTACGGTTTCTGAATCAATATTACGCAACGCGACAGCCTCCGGATATCGTGTAGCGTAATCTACGACCGTTAAAATATACCGATTTCCTTTTCCCGGGCGTGTTTTATCGGTCCGGTCAAATCCAACGCGACGCGTCGAAATGGTTCATCGATAAGGGGTGTACTCCCCAAGGGGACCGATCGATGATCCGTTTTCGGTGCCATTCTCTGACAATTGTCAGAGGAGAGACAGAACCGCTTAACATCTCTTTGGACCCCTGGCCAGAATAATCCCTTGACAAGACGATCATGCGTCTTGGCAATTCCCATGTTTCCTCCCATGAGACTTACATGCGCTAGTTTCAACACTTCTCCTCACTTCTCCTTGGGCACGACGACTTGCTTGAAGTACTCGTGTCCTTTCCTGGCGTGGCGACACAAAATCCTCTTCTTCTACACGAACTTCACCGCGCCATTCGGAGTTTCTTTCGACGTTCCTTCTGCAGCGTATTTATGCAATTGTGTCAGAGTTGCGTCTTCCTGCTGAAGCTTCCTTAACTCGGCCGGAAGTACTTTACTGACCAGTGTTGACGTAACTTCCATCGGCGTCTGTTTCGTTTGACGGCTCTTGGACCTGGTTTCCACAGCACTCACCGGCGTCGGTGTGCAGGTTTTGGAGTTCGGTTGTGGCAACACATGTCCCAGTATGACGTCATGTGATAGCCCATCCAAGCACGCAGCTTCAAGTTTCCACTTTACGTACGGTGAATCGAGGTCAATGATAGCCACTGGCAACGAGTCACGAGCGCTGTTCGCGTACTGGACCTCAATTAGCTCCCCTGTGTAGTCCTTAGGCTTCACGTATTTTTTGTCGGCAAGGGCTGGAACGCTACACCCGGTGTCGTACATGAGGGTAGCACCTTCTTCGTTGATAGTTGCGGACGCGAGGTTTGCTGGTTTACAGCTTGTCTCCGTCTCACACATCTTCCTAGCAACGGCATTCACCTGGGTCTGCCTGCCCCTGAGACAGTCCCTTGCAAAATGCCCCGGGTGCTTGCAGTTGTAGCACGACGGGGGCCCTCGCCGTCCTGAAAGGTCCGTTTTCGTGGGTGAGGCCTGTCCGGGTCCATGGTTTGCATCCTTACCTGTAGATCCCCCGCCGACTTTCCCGTCGCCTTAACGGTTACGGACAGCCAGCTCTCCCTCAACCACACGGCGCGATTCAGTGGGTCGGGGTCGGTCCGTACCTCCGGAACCTCCACTCTTCGAGTGTGCCTGCTTGTATCTCTCCGCCATGCTGACGATCTCTTCGAGAGTCCTGTGCTCTCTCTCCGCTAGGAACACTGTCATCTCGCGATGGTAAGTACCCATGACATGCTCCTTGAGTATAACCTCGCGTAACCCTTCGTACGATCGTTAGACTTCTGCCATCTTTATCCACTTCTTAAATAACCCTCGAACGCGGTTGTGGAATTGAGAGTGGGTTTCCGTTGCATTTTTCGTCGAATCCCAAAAAAGTTTACGGTACATTTCGGCAGTCAGCCCATAATGGCAAAGAAGAGACTTCTTGAACGCGTTGTAGTCGTCAGCTTCTTCTGCGGCTAAGTTATGGTAAACTTCGCTGGCTGCACCTCGCAAAAAGGCCGAGACGTTAATCACCCAATGTTGCTTGAGAATTTTATGAACGCACACGAGTTTCTCAAATTGCACGAGGAAATGGTCAATGGACTCTTCTTTGTCGTTGAATCGCTGCATACTTATCTGTACTATTCGGTAATCGATAATCGTTCGTACGTTCCCTCCAGAACTCATGCTGGAGTCGTCCCTATCGGCGGTCCTAGCTTCTACCCTTAATTTCTCCATTTCGAGAGCGTGAGCGAGCTCTCTCTTTCGCGGTCGCTGCTATCCTGGCCAGTTCCATCTGTGTCTCTCTGTCCACTGCTATCCTGGCCAGCTGCTTCTGTGTCTCTCTGTCCGCTGTTATCCTGGCTAGCTCCCTTTCGGCTGATTTTTCGGTCCTCCATTCTTTGATTCTCTCCTCTATGAACGCGGCTAGGCGATCTCCCTCGTACCCTAGATCTTTCTTGCCCATGGCGCAATACTCTTTAATCATCTTTCTTTCTGTAGCCGTTTTATGATGATACTAACAGTAAGCGGTACCTTGTCTCGACTTAGTAAACAATTCACAGATGTTACAAGTTCCAAACCCAATACTTACCTGTTGACAATAACTAACTTCGCTCAGATATTTTGCCCGATATTTGCTTCACAATTACTACAAGCAGCTGAAATCTACCAAACATGCAAATATCAAAATATAACATACACAAGTTGTATATTATAAAAATTCATATATATATATAAAACCTTTTGAAATGTATCACAAATGTGCAAAAATGTCACAAAACACGTTTTATTTACAAATCTCGAAAAACTTAAACTTGCATTGGATAATATTGTAAACCAAAATGGAAAGATGGAAAATATAAGTCATGTAGTAAGTTATCCTGTTGATGTCTTGCTTGACCACATTCGAACAAATACCTTCTAGATCTCTGAATGTTCTAGCTGTACATTTTCAACGAGTTTCACTCTGCAGTATACGCACAGCCTAACTACGCCAATAGTCTAACAGCAGCTAGTATATAATCACCTCAAGATTTAGCGGGAAAAAGGACGGCAATATCGAAAACATTGTGTGAGTGGCTTGAGGTCGCTGTTTTCCTATTTTGAATGATCTCAGCATAACAGCCGTTGTCAATTGAAGCATTCTTGAACGCGCAAAAACCACAAATAATATTCCTCTAACCAAACTAAGGACCACCCGTTAATGAAACTCTAATTTCACACTTGTGTATTCTTTCTTACTCTATACTTATATAATTTATCAGCACGCTTAACCATATATCTGTATTTCAGACCACGTAGGATTAAAAAGATCCCAAACACAGTCTTATTCCTATCTCTAATTAGGAAGTACTTTACCTGAGAACATCCCATGAATTGTTTGAATTTAAAAGTGTTGCAATTTCTGTTTAAATATGCAAAACTCTTATTTGAGTAGCCACGCAAGTTAATGTTCTGTTAAGATCGGTCATTTTTAGTCGCCCGACACAAGCTGTCACTGACAGTTTTATATCAGATTACAAGTAAAATCTTCTCTCCGAAAAGCAAGTATAAAAACGTATCTGGATAGAGTTTAACTGCCCTCCCTCCACAAAAGGAAATTTATGACCAATGTGTCTTTCAGTTTAACTGCCCTTCATAAAAATAAATTTATGACCAATAAGTCTGTCAGTAACTTTCCTGAATAAGAGCAAGTTTATAATGATGTGGCAACAGATGGCTGAAAGAACGAGGTTTCCACATGGGAGATATTGTAACGTATTTATTATCATAATTTAATATCCATTTCAAAGTCTGTATAACTTTTTTCTTCCAATTTTCTAATTGCAGAGAGTAAAATAGAAAACAAAGTTACTGACTCGCAAGAAAACTGAAATTTTGGAATGGATAATGATAATGTAGCGTTCATTAATCCCTGGGGGGAAAAAAAAACAACTCATAACGATTCAGTATTATTACACAAAATACCATCAACCCAGCGAGTAAATGCGTTCTTCCCAAGACATATATACCTTATAAATTTTAGTACAAAAGCAAAGAAAGTAGAGTTCTGAAACTCTCTGTTCCAAATTTTCAATAAATGTAAAGAGCATTTAACGCCGGTCAGGTTTTGCACGCAATTTGCGTTCTTTCTTTGCACATCCAGTAAAAGTTTAATGAGAATAGGTGCAAAGTTACTGGAATCGGAACTTTATATCATTTTAAATAATATGTAGATGATATGTACTAATTGTCTGATGCGTGACATGCGTTAATTCTAAGATGCACCCACACTGTAAAATTTATGCTATAAGGTTTGGTGATATAGAAGTTAGAATCCTAACAGGAAGAGCGCACAGACAAAGAGACGGATGTAGACACTGAATATCTTGCCCCTAGAACCTGAGTATAATGACATTTGCATGCATACGACGACGTTATCTTCCGATTTTGATTACACTCTTCATCTATACTATCCTAATGTAGAACAGACACTCTACACCTATACTATCCTGATATAGAACAGACACTATTTACCCATATACTATCCTAATATAGAACAGACGCTCTTCACCTATATACTATCCTAATGTAGAACAGACGCTCTTCACCTATACTATCATAATATAGAACAGACACTCTTCACCTACACTATCCTAATGTAGAACAGACGCTCTTCACCTATATACTATCCTAATATAGAACAGACACTCTACACCTATATACTATCCTAATATAGAACAGACACTCTTCACCTATACTATCCTGATATAGAACAGACACTATTTACCCATATACTATCCTAATATAGAACAGACGCTCTTCACCTATATACTATCCTAATATGGAACAGACACTCTTCACCTACACTATCCTAATGTAGAACAGACACTCTTCACCTATACTATCCTAATATGGAACAGACACTCTTCACCTACACTATCCTAATGTAGAACAGACGCTCTTCACCTATACTATCCTAATATGGAACAGACACTCTTCACCTACACTATCCTAATGTAGAACAGACGCTCTTCACCTATATACTATCCTAATGTAGAACAGACGCTCTTCACCTATATACTATCCTAATATAGAACAGACACTCTACACCTATATACTATCCTAATATAGAACAGACACTCTACACCTATACTATCCTGATATAGAACAGACACTCTTCACCTACACTATCCTAATGTAGAATATTCTTCACCTATATACTATCATAATATAGAACAGACACTCTTCACCTATACTATCCTGATATAGAACTGACACTATTTACCCATATACTATCCTAATATAGAACAGACACTATTCACCTATATACTATCCTAATGTAGAACAGACGCTCTTCACCTATACTAGCCTAATATAGAACAGACACTCTTCACCTACACTATCCTAATGTAGAACATTCTTCACCTATATACTATCATAATATAGAACAGACACTCTTCACCTATACTATCCTAATATAGAACTGACACTATTTACCCATATAATATCCTAACACAGAACAAACGCTCTTCACCTATACTATCTTAATGTAGAACAGACACTCTTCACCTATCCTATCCTAATATAGAACAGACACTCTTTACCCATATACTATCCTAATATAGAACAGACACTCTTTACCCATATACTATCCTAATATAGAACAGACACTCTTCACTTATATACTATCCTAATTTAGAACACTCTTCACCTCTACTATCCTAATACAGAACAGGGACTCTTCATCTGATACTATCCAAATATAGAACAGACACTCTTCACCTATACTATCCTAATCTAGAACAGACACTCTTCACCTATATACTATCTTAATGTAGAGCACACTCTTTACATATATTATCCTAATATAGAACATACACTCTTCACCTGTATACTATCCTAATATAGAACAGACACTATTCATCTATACGCTATCATAATGTAGAACAGACACTCTTTACCTATATACTATCCGAATATGGAACAGACACTATTTACCTATATACTATCCTAATATAGAACAGACACTATTTCCCTACATACTATCCTAATATAGAACAGACACTCTTCACCTATACTATCCTAATATAGAACCGACACTCTTCGTCTATACTATCTTAATATAGAACACTAACAAAGCACTCTTGATTGCTGTTTACCCCAAAGGTAGAAATGTAAATCCACTTTCAGATCTTTGACGACTAACTTATTGGTGAATTTAATCTTCTATTTCAAACTCAACACATGTATTATTTTCTTATAAAATGAGGTAAAATTGAAAATTGGCAAAAATGTGTACAAGTTTGCTTTTTCTTTCCTTCTTTCTCTCTCGCTCACACACACACACACACACACACACACACACACACACACACACACACACAGAGCTGTGAATATAGTGAAAAGTGCAGTCCGTATTTTTATAAATCTTAATCGAGAAGCAGAAAAAATCGCTCTATACAAATTTAATGAAACTTCAAATAAGTCACCCTGAACATAGAATCATACCTCGGATTTTCCATTATCTTCCCCAGTTATGTAATGTGAGTGTTGTCTGTAATTACGTCTGTATTTTTCCTTCTCATCATCAGTAAAATTTTCCATCAAATGCCATACCATCCCATAACTACCCAACGTGAAATTTAAAATGGATCCGTTAAGGCCAATTACATTCAAATTCTCATATTGTCATCCTGTTTTTAAACATCCATAGGGCCCTCATCCGAATTCTTAATCTTCCCCCATCTGAATTCTTAATCTTCTATGAGCTCCATACTGTCTCAAAATGAGAGAGAGAGAGAGAGAGAGAGAGAGGGAGAGAGAGAGAGAGAGAGAGAGAGAGAGATTAAACTTATGCTCACTCGCATCGGGGTTTTAATGTAGATATGAGGTCCTCGACAGTCATTTAGAAATGAGGTCCTCGTCAGTAATTTGAATACAAAAGATATCTATGGATTGTCATTACTACATTGTAGCCCATTTTATTGTCAGAATTACATAGTAAATATTGAACACAAACGTCATCAACAAATCAACAGATCACAGCAGATGATATTTTCATTATCTTTATGAACTGGACGATTTAATCACCGCCATTGGGACCATTCTTTCCACCGTTGGCTCCTTCTCCATTGGCTCCATTTCCATTGGCGTCCTGGGCTTTACTTCCCACGGCTCCGGCTTTGACTCCGCCTACCATACTTCCTTGATCGCCCATGCCTATTCCAATTTTAGTCATTTTAGGCAGCGATATCAGCTTCTTTTGACCTGAAAAAAGAAAAAAAAAAAAACTCTAGAAGATCAATGTTAATTCGTCTTCAGCATACACGTTGATTTTCCCTTTTCTTTGTCATTTTGAAAAAAGATACCGAGGTTTATTAAATTATGACAATGAAATTAAATGACAGTAAATTACCGCCATTAATAATTATTTGTCCCCATCATGGATTGATTTAATGAATGAATGAACGAATGAATGAATGAATGAATGAAAACAGAGGATATCTAGAAGATGTCATCACTCTTAGCGTTTGCAACGTGAGAAACATGAGACTCCACTTACTAGAATGTTATACTGTATCGGAACCACAGTATCTCTTCAAGGTTACTAGAATGCTATAGTGTATCGGAACCATGGTATCTCTTCAAGGTTTAGCAACATGTTACCAAGTAGCAATTTAGGGAAATTCGAAATTATAATAGTTTCCACCTCCCCGATCTCCACCCCGTCAAGGATGTTAAAAATGTACAAGACTTAATCTTTTCAGGAAAAGTTCATTTTCAGTGAAGGGGTGGGATCTTGGACCACACGTACACAGAAGAAAAATATTGTGTCATCTGCACCCATTTATTTTTAACTTCCAGTTCTGATATTTTCCCACAAACTGAAAAAAAAAGAAAACGTGTGTCCTTAAATTTGAAACATGCATAGTAAATACAGTAAGTAGTTTGAAGAATGAAACTTGATTGTACAAATCCATCAAATATAGAAATTGACGAGAGGTGCGGGGCGGGGATAGTAGCCCTGGTAATACTAAAGTAATGTCTCGATAAAGAGGGTAAAGTAAATATATCCTTCCAGATTTCTGAACAAATAAACATTTCACCACATTAGAATCGATAATTACCCGAGCTGATGAAAGCCCGATTATTCTTGCGAAGTATTCGATTTTCAATTTTCGGCTAGAAGTATAATCTGTGTCAGACGACAGCGAACTCAGAAATTCCTGTAAAATCTGCGCCATATTTTCACAGACTTTGTGCATAATTTTCTGCAAGCTATTGTGATTTGCTGAAAACTGTCACACTTCCGGTGCTTAAGAGACCAGAGGTAACTACCATCCTCTATATCAGTGGACGTACAGAATCTCCGTACCTTTTTTCACATGATGCACCACGGCATAGTTCTCTGCTTTATATACTCTATTCTGTGTACTCCTCTGTGCGGCTAACTAACTGGGAAACATATTTTACTAGCTACCGGCATATCATATTGGCTTGCCAATTCAGGCCGGTACCAGTGAAAGTATTGTGACTAAAACTTGGCTTTTGTTATACTTTATCCAGTTCTTTCGTTATATCAATGAAAATTCTTTTAAAGTATTATCCAGTACTGGTGAAAACACTTTAATCTGGAGTTCTCCAGAAATTGTTTAGAACTACAATTCCAACGTAGCTCCAAAGCAAGAAGCCATACATGTTTTATAAAAAGATCGTACTATTTCCATAGACGTCAACAGATGAAAGTAGAGATTAAATGCTCTGTATAATAGAGCTTATTTCATGTAAGTAATACTCTATTATTCAAAATGTTAAAAAATAGAGGAATAAAGAGAAACAGAATTAGAGATAGAATGAAGTGGTAAATTACCTTCTGCAGCACCACCTTTCCCAGGTGCAACTCCCTGATGACAATCGAGGCCGTTGCCACTATTACGTACATCCTTACCACCAGCAGAGGGGCCCATGATTCCCTCTCGCATGTTCCCCACTGTGGGTGAAAATAACATTTCACCAAACTGATATAGATCCGATATAACAATTCGATATTTAAAAATGGTTTTTAAACTTTTGAGCTGCTCTGCAGGTCGAACCTTATCACTTTGGACGATGCCGAAAGTACTCAACATCAATGGAAACAGGATTTTGATTGTTTAATAAAACAGACACCTAACCTAATGATGTGATCGTAGAACCATGTATAAATAGTATATATTTAAAAAATGTTTAGTAATTACAGTCATGATAATAGGTGGGAATAGATTTAAATTACAATCTGATTAATATCAGATCTCATAGTCCTACGTGGAAATCTGATGGACACCAATATGTGGTTCATCGATCATACAATAAATTTCAAATTTCTGAAAGTGACGCACGTCGTTCGGAACATATAACTTTTAATGATAACATACCTTAACATGACTATGCAATACTTTATCTGATAGGATACCAAAAGTAAGTGGACTAGAGATTACAAAGGTCACCAAAACATGAAATTTTAACGGTGCCTGTCAGTTCTACACGTAGGACTGTGGAAATCTGATATTGATCAGTTTGAGAGAAACTGTTATCTATCTGGCTTGAACAGGCATGAACAATTTGTTTCTACATGTCTGGATAAAGTTTGGCACTCTCACATTTAAGATGGATGTTGCCAAACTTAGTGTACAGTCGGTTAAATATTTATCTATTATAATTTTATCGATATTTCCAATTCACCAGATTTATGTCAATGCCCCAATCAGATACTAAACCGGTAAGTGGTTATATTTATTTTTTTTAAATATTTTTATTTTTATTTTTTGTTTTTGTTTGTGGTTTTCTTAGACTTCAATGCAAAATAAAAAGGATCATATCATAAGTAAATATTTCATATTTCATTCTATATTTTATAGCAAAGGAACATCCGAAATATAAAGAAATGTACCCTTTAACTGCAATATCTTTAAGTCATTCCATTAGGAACTTCAAATTAAAACCGTTGAATATTTTATTTTTAATAGAATTTTTCGACTGGTCATCACCAGTTCAGAATACGGTACTGGTTGATTTCAGCAGAAAAGCTTTTATTGACAGTTATTTATTTACAGTAACTCTACACACACACACACACACACACACACACACACACACACACACACACACACACACACACACATATATATATATATATATATATATATATATATATAT
>JAECUM010052993.1:0-13363 GCA_016617855.1 Megalonaias nervosa
TCGTGGCATTATATTTATCTGTAGACAAAAATTTTCTTTATATCGTCTCTGGAGACATCCTTTTTCGTTGTGCTAGATACTGTGCCAGATGCTGCTGCTAATCCTAATGTACCAAGTGCTGGCAAAATTTTAGGTACATGTATTAACGTTCTGGCCGTTATAGATAGTGCTGGACCAAAGAAACCACCTTGTTTTGCCATTGCAGCTACTTGTGTGGCACTTAAATTTAAAACAAAAGGTTTTTTGTGATCGTATTTATATATTTGTTTTTTGGTTAACATTAATTTTGTTAAAGTACCTTTGTCCCCATATTTTATTTTTAATGATACCTGCCTCTGCTTAGCAACAGCAGCTGCTAATTTTTAACTTGACCATCAGTCAAATATATTTCTTTTACGATATATTTTGTCATTATATACAGATTACAGATTAAACATGTACTGACATTTTACCTCCAATAGAATCAGGTGTTATAAATCTGTTGCTGATCACTAGAGCATATACATACAGCTGTGATGGAACTACTCCGAGTGTCCATGTAATTTCAATATCAGCTGTAGAATCGACAGCTCTCTAGTATTTTCTTATGTCAAATAAAATATCGGATAAAGCGTTTGAAATTCTTCAACAGAGATCTGAGATCCATATCCATCTCCGACATCCTGATATTTCTGCATTGCATCCATAAAATACATGTACGGTCGAGTAATATTTTTATTAACATTATCTGCAAAATTACATTCTATCACACGATCTGGATATTGCTTTGAATTTATTCTAGCATATATTCATCTAACATTGGCATTATCTAATATCGCATTATTTTGTTGTTGGTCACCACGTCGTGCTTGTTGCTGAAATACAGCATACAATTGCCACAGTAGTTGTTCATTTGACGTTGTTGTAACTTGCCACGTTTAGTTGGTGGTATTTGGAACTGCTGTTTGATATATTTTATGTTGCTGAAAATAAATTCTCTGTGTGTTTATCAAGTATACTGTTTAATTTTACTGCTTTTGTTACTGATAGTGTTATTCGTGGCATCCATAGCGCAAGGTTGTTTATGATAAATTGTACATCAGCTCCGCCAGCTCAGAATAAACAGTCATTTTGGTCTGCCCGATCTAAAATAAGTGTATGCTTAATTCCATGAAATACTTTGTTGTAATCTCGACAAAATCCAAATATTGTGCTCAATGGCAGCATCATTGTAATTTGACATGATTTTGCTGCAAGTGCCTTTCTTTTAACATATCCCTCGTGGTAACGTGTATTCCTTATGACAACTAAATTATTGATGAAATTTACGATTGCAACACCGTCATCAGCTGCACCTGGTGGTGTTTTATCAAGATTATTACAAGCTGCAATAAGTGAGACTCTTGTAGCATGTGCATCAGCGGCTAATTGGTGGGGCTATGCCAAAATTGACGGCATTGGCAGTAAGAAAATTTCTTACAATTACAACATCTGCAGCGGCATCAGCGCCATGTGGAAAAGTTCTCCTTAAGAAAAACTCACCAGGTTGAGCTGTTCCAGCCCCAGTATCTTTAAACCACATCATGTTAGTTGCAGTGGATCTGGAGTATCATCGGAAAATGAGATAATGCTTAGTACAGTACTTGCAACTTGTAGGTGACTTGAAATATCTTCAACCGTTTGATTAGCCAGCTGATATCTAGCACTTTTAAATTAGCTCCAGCTGTTGTTTATAAGAGATATTTCTGCTTCAGTTGCGACAGGTGGATTAGCCACTGTCATAATCTGACCACAAACTTCCAACATTGTTTTGTCAGGCAGTAGAAATACATCTTCATCTCGCATATTAAATGTTCTAACACCAACCTTATTTGGTTCATTAGAATTTTCATCGAGATACTCGACATACTCAAATTCTGTTACAGTGTTGTCAGTGTCATAAGTCTGTTAAATCGAGATAATTTTGAACAGACATTTATTTTATTTGTTAGGTTACATAAAATTATATTATTGTGGTGCCGTTGCCTTAGATATTAATTTTTGTATAATTTGTTCTCCTTTTGGTGATAAAAGTTTTTTTGTTGTTGTTATCATTGCACGTTTAGTTTCTTTTGTTGGGGCGATTTTTGATATAATTTTTGTTATCTCAGATGTAGACGGTGTGCCTTTGGTTTTATCTGCAATTTTTTGTCCCACTGTAGTTCCAGCGGCAGATGCAGCTCTAATTGCAAAAGCTTTTGACGCATCAAGTGCAATTGGCGCAACTTTATGTGCAATTCCTGGGACATTTTCAATAATTTTAGTAAATATATTTCCCAAAAATACTCCAATAATTTTTTTTCTGTAAAATTTTTTTCTTTGTTTCATTATATCAGAGGTTGCATAAAAATCTATTGCTCTTGTAGGTGTAGATAATAAGTATCAACCTCATTGTTCAGATCAAGTTGTCATGCAGATTGATCTGTCAATTCCATATATATTTCTGTGATCTGATTTTCAACGTTTAATGGATAATAAATAACTTGCCGTGGACTAATTTGCATGAGCGATCCCGGTGGAACATCTGGCAAAAAACTATATATTGTTTGTCCTTTACTGTCTCGTGACGCGTAAGATCCAGTTGCAATAGAGCAATGTATTAATATTGTGTTTACGTCAGTTATATTTACTAGCAGATCACCGTCATACGTTACAGTTTGTTCTGTAATTGATCCATATTGTTCATTGGAAAATTCTATCAATGACGCAATACTTGCTGCTGATGAAAAATCTATTAACATATTATTTTTTAATGTTATTCTAGTGCGTAATGTTTTATAATTTGGTGTCAGCTCAAAATTGTCAGTGACATCATTTACTTTTGTTATTAGCTCTTTTATTGTTTTATTTAGATCAGTGACATTATAAGCTCCTTGAGGAATTTTAAATCTTACCCATAGCGCAAGAGGCGCTTGCAGATAAAATGTAAATTCATCATTTACTCCAGTTTTTACATTAGCTGTAGAATGCCATGCTGTGCAGGAATTTAGTCCTATCTCATACTGTTTTGCAGTATCTAGTTGGATTTGTGGAATAGAATTTACTGAAAAATTTGAGCTATCTTTAGCAGTCGTGCTAGAGTAGAGTAATAATGTTGACATTGCTGTTTATTATATTTTTATAAAATTAAGTCGCCGTGAATAAGTCACGATGTAAAATTTCATATTCGTCAGATGTTAATAAATTTTTCGATCTCAAATGATCAAGTATGTCTGTAATTTCATTATCAGTTTCAGAACCAACATTTCCAGCTTCTTTTGATGATATCAGCAGCATTAATCTGCCAATCATCTCAGTAACAGATGCAAATATTTTTACCCTGGTCCCAGTTTTTTTTGTTAAGCCAGTATTATCAGAAGTAATAAACCAATCTTCAAAATCTTTTCCTTCAGTATCTTTAAACCGGAATCTATTTGCTGCAGATTTAAAACTAAAAGCAATAATGCCATTTCTAGCTTGTTTATAAAATTTTTGAATATCTTCTTTTTCTATGTATTTATAAATTTTTTCGTAAGCTCGTTGGCTATCTTTAATCATATTATCAAAAATTTTAAGAAGATTATTGTATTTATCTTCTTCCCAGTTTTTAATATTATCAACATTGGAAATATTATTTTTTTCTATAAAATTATTCTGTTCTGCTGGCGTTACTTTATCTCCTATTTTATCTTTTGTTTTTGCAATTTCCTCTGGCGATACAGCTGGTATTCTTTCAGTTTTCTCTAGACTTTCAGCTTGCATTCTTTCAGCCGCTTCTTCTTTTCTACATTCTTTTTTGCGATTTTTATCTGCTATTTTAATTTTCCTGTGAAATTTCCACCCCTTACCTAAACCTATTTCTCTAACATCAACAGCTGTTCGGTAAAATACTATAGCAATAATACCAGTTCTAATTTTATCGACAAGTTGAATCACATGTTCGTCTTTCGTAGCTTTATCTAATTCAGCATTAGAATTATTACCATCAACCATCATTTTATTTAAATCATTAATAAGTTTATCATACCTTTTTGGTTCCCATGTTTTTAAATTATGAATATCGTTTATATTATTTTCTCTTAAAAATTCATGATATTCATCATCAGTTATTTTATTACTGGCTGTTTTTCTATAAAATCGTCTTTTGTCTCCAACATCTAAAAAACTTGCTGTTAACACACCAATTTCTTTTTGCTCTTTTTCAGTATCCTCTAATTTTTCTGATAATCTTCCCAGAAGATCTCTGATTTCATATGTAGTTAGTTCTGATAATCTCCATTCAAATTCAAGTGGATTATTGATCAGTCGATTTAGTATAGCTTGTTGAGCAGCAGGATCAACAATATGTGCTACAAGTGCTTCAGCTAATCTTTCTCTTTCTTCATCAGATCTTGCAACAATTTTTGCAGCAGCTGCTTCTTGTTGTTCTTTAACAAGTCTGATCAAACCCGTTTCCTGCAGTTTTTTAAGTTCTTCTTCTGATAGTGGTTTAGTGTCAGGTTGTTTTCCAAGTAAAGCCTCAGTAACTGGTTTAAGAATTGTAGCTGTTGTTTCTGTGACAGTTACTTGCCCACGTTGGGCTTGCTATATTTTTTGCTTAAATTCTGCCTGAGATTGAGCAAGTTTTTTAAAATCTTCTATATGTTTTCTGTACTTTTTATCCATATTATATCAAAGATGTTTGATAAAACTTTAGATAATTTTCAAAACAACAACGAAACATCTTCGCTGGATCATGTGCAAGTTTATTGAACAAGTAAAAGTTATATTTATCTTTTGTTGCTTTATGATATAGTTTAATAAATTTATCGTTTGTTATGTTGCCACATTGATCGTTTGCAATATTTCTAATGTCAACATTGTCCAGTCCTGGAAATAATATAAAACAACCAGTATTTCGCCGAATAAATCTGTCAACATTATAAAAACCTTGGGCTAAATAAACAGAATTACATTTTTTATTATGTGACAGTGAAAAATATGATCTTATTTTATTCAGCTCCTTATTGTTTAGCGGAATTTCATCAAAAACAACTATCTTTTGCTTGGACAAATCAAGTTGATTAACTGGAACAAGCTCTTCTGGTGGTTTGATAATAAGAAAAATCTTCACCAGCCTCAAGATCATCACGAAGTTTGTTATTATACTCATCAAGTAGCTCATACTTATCTTGTTGCAGATTAATTGTGTAAATATAAACTTGATCGTAGTTAAAATTATCGCCTAGCAGTAAATTCATAAGTAAATTTGTTTTTCCCGACCCAGTTCTTCAAACAATAAGATAAAGACAATCTGGAAGTTCATTGTTATGTTTATGTTTCACCAACCGCTCTGTATCAAAATTTAATATCGACATAATATAAAAATTGTCAGAGAATAAACAAAGGATGAGCTGTTATACAAAATTTGGAACATCATTAGGAGATTCGTTATCCATAAGTACAATAACAAATGGCAATGTTGTTTATCAGGCTACCTAAAAAAAGTGGCGATACAATGACAGGAAGTTTATCTATGTTAAATCAACGAGTATTAGATTTATAAACACATTATCTGCCAATAAATGTTGTTAATACGCAAGCTGTTAGTTATGCACAACTGAAATCTCTTGACGATAATAGACTGTCACTGACAGGAGGAACTTTAAGCGGTAACTTAGATATGTCAGGAAAAAAAATTATAAATTTGGAAACAGCTTATCCGTCAGCAAACTTAAATCAAACTCAAGCGGTAAGTTATTTGCAGTTGAAGTATGCGGATAATAACAAACTTGATAAAACCGGTGGAACAGTTACAGGTAATATTAACATGTCAGTAAAAAAATTATTGGGTTGGAAACTGTATATCTGCCAGTAAATGTTGATAACACACAAGCTGTAAGTTATGCACAGTTAAAATCTGTTGATGATAACAAGTTTAACAAAGCCAGCGACACAATGACAGGTAACCTGATAATAAGCAATAACTCAAAAATAACTGGATTACCGACAACCTCGCCATCAGCTAATGAAACTGATGCTATTAGCTATGCTCAGTTAAAAGAAGAACTTGCCCCATATTTTAAGCGATCCAGTGGACCAATGTCAGGCAATATAAACATGAGAAGCAACAAAATAATTACGACATATGTTCCAGTTAATCCTAATGATCTGACAAATAAAGCGTATGTTGATAGTATGTCTAGTGGTGTAAAACGAACTAAAAACAATGTTGGGTATATTCCAACACTTTTTAAAGCAACTGACCACCGAGTTGGGTTTGAGGTAAGCGCATCAGCATATTATCCTGAAAATTATCTTCATTATGCTTTCTCTGATAAACAGGAATGGGCAACAAATGGAGAAGTTGAAAACTTTTGGATTAAATGTCCTACTGCAGTTGCTATTTGGCAATTTCATTTGTTGGTTGAATTTATAATTGGTGGTTTGAAGAATCAAATGATGATATCAACTGGACAACATTGTATAGTACAGCAAATACATATATCTCAGCAACACAATATTTTACAATTCCAACAGAAGAAACTGTTAACAAGTACTTGTATTTTCTATTTTATGTTGTCGCTGCAAAGCATCCATTTCCAGGACTGACAGCATTTCAAATATACACACTCGATCAAATTTAATCTAATGCTATAAAATAATGTCAGGACTGTTAATGCTAATACAATTGTTTACATACGTTGCGAGAGAATTTTATGATAATATTTTTAACCACACCAAAAAGGTTGGAGACGATTCACCAGCGGCACATATAATAAATACCAGAAAATTTTTTTCAATTCCAATGATAAACTCTCCATTGTCAGAAGAAGAAAAAAATTTGTTCGTGTTATGCATATGCAAGGACCACAACTGAAAGAAGCAATAGAAATTAGAAAGATACTGTCATCCTGATGATTGTATAGAAGAACATAAACAAATTGAAATCCTGCTAAAAAAAATATTGCTCGAGCTTGATTTTGGAAATTTCGATTTGATAATAAAATCAAACTTTATAAAAGAACGAGCTTACGGTGAAAGAGAAGATTTAAAAGGAAAAGTAAATGCTAGCCATGATGGTCTCGACAGACTATCAGAATCTATAATAATAGGAATAAAAAGAAACAGGAAGTTATATAATAGTTTTTTAAAGCAAGAAATTTTTAAGTATCTCGGCATGTACTACCACAACAATGAAGCCCTAATTAAAATCGTTACTATGGCAGTGAATACGGAGTTAATTATTAAAGTGTACTTGAACGCAATTTTGCGAATGATACGTAAAAAAGACCCAGAATTTGATCTGATTATTGTTGACAGTTCTCTAAAAATAATCAAACATTTTGACGATGAAATTAGTGATCTTAATAATATTGTGCGAGAAAAGTTTTTTGATGAAGTCAGACAAACAGGGTTGATAGAAAAGTCTGATTCTTATTATGACATAGGTGAGGCAGACAATATTCCATTTCCATCAATGCAGCGCTCTAGACAGTTGTCATTATGAAATTATTACAGTGAAATCTAGAAAATATTCACACAACCATACGAAAAATTATTGCATAAAGTAAATGCTTTTACTCATCTTAACATTCTTGGACAAAACTCACTCCGAAAATTAATGCTAGTAAATTTTATAGTCGCAACATTTTGTTCTCAGAAATTTCACGTTAGATCAAATAAGCTTGGTATTAGGGTATATTGATGAAACAGAAAGCCATTACATTAATTTGGTGAACGAAAAAATTTGTATGAACTTGAAGTATTAGACATGTTGGATTCATATTCTTGGTTAAAGAAAAATGAGGTACTAACAGATAAACGATATGATGATACTTCATCAGATGTTTATGACAAGTACAGAACTTTTATAGCTGATCCTAAAAATAATAAATTTCGTGAATTTCTTGATTCGATTGTTGGTACTAGGACTTTTGTGTTTGTATAAAAGATTGTAAACAAATATTGTATAATGAAAAAACAGATCATCGATTTCAATCATATTTCAGAAGAAATTCCAAAACAAGATGTTGACGCACTAATGCAAAATTATAAATTTTGTCATAAAAACCTTTGGTGTGTAAAACAATGTTACAAGTATTACAGTAGAATACTTTGAGTAATATCATATTTACCACTGCTAATGACCAGCTCTGGCATAATTTCAAGTGGGGCATCATTAAATCCATTTTTGTTAATAATATCTGGAATCGGTGTCTCTCTTTCAACAGCATGTAAGAAAATTGAGCCCCAACTTGAGACTAAAAAAAGTGCTTGTAAAACAGCAGGTATCACTTATAAAAAATTACTTGATCAGATACGATCTTATTTGCAAGGTGTAAAATATGATATGGACAATTTAATATGCGAGTTCTGTATTATTGACAGTATGTTAACAGATATCCTACCAATGAGAGTCAGCAGGTATGAAAAAGATTATCATAAAATATGATTATAGTAGTAGATGTTTATAAATATCATTGTCAAATAAAGCATCAATCATGTTGTCAATAAATGTCATTGGATCATCTGCCCAACCTACTATTCTCATATCATTTTCAATTGCGAATAACCACACTAATCCATACTTGCTCAATAAATGATAACCAACTTTTTTAATACAATCTCTCATTATTTTAGGTGATATTCCAGTATATTTTGAAGCTGATTTAATGGAATTAAATCTTTTAAAAAATTTGTTAGGTTAAATCCAACGTGATGTACTGGGTTATCAAAAGACATTATATATAATATTTTATTGTTTAATATGAGATTTCTAGCAAAAAAGGTTTCTAAACTAAGATATTCTTTCTCCGGCAAAATATTTAGTTACAACTTATTTATGCTAAAATGCTTGTAATATAAAAACATTTGTCGGAGAAGATAGATTTCTGGCCCAGAAACCTTTTTTGTGTTCAAAACCTCATCTTTTAATACTACAGTTACTGTACTAGAGTTAATGTGGCAGAATCTGCATCCATTGATTTATAGATCAGTCCATTATGTGAGTGTCCCTGCTGGAAGTGTCGATTCTCATCCAAGAATTTCTTGATTGTTGGAATTTTGTTTGGATCAGCTGTGATTGTTATACTCTGCATATTATGGTGGATTTTAAGAAAGCTTGGAACTGAAGAAGAGGAGTCAGCCGTGTTTGATTCTGGTGTTACACAATCTTGGTAGGTTGAATCTATTTCAAGTGAATAATTCTGTCTCGTGTTCTTTATATCATCTTGGGTAAATCCTGAAAATGAATCGGATGAATCTGATTTAAAAAATGAGTAGATGCAATGAGACAGTGAAGAAGTGGCCATATTTATTTTGCTGTTCTTTTGTCTGAGACACTTTAACACACTTGAATATACCAAGTAATAGTGTGTGTGTGTGTTTGTGTGTGTGTCTATATATATATATATATATATATATAACACATTACCATCGATGGAAGAAAAATCATTGTATAAATTATTATTTTTTTTTAATTGATATCAACCCTGTAGAAAATCCTGGATGTAAAAGATGTGAGAGTAGTAGATTTTACCATGTGCAATTCTGCTGTGATTATACACTGTTAAGTAGATGAAGAAGTAGCAGAAGAACGTGATTTGTTACTAGTCAATTGCAAAGAGAGAAATATTTTACCCAGATAATGAATTGCCTCATTGTTTACATGCAAGCATACCACAATGTTTGCCTAGCACATGGTACTTCATACACACCCAGTTCACAAATGGCTTGAGAGTATTAGTGTAGAGTATGTATTTGAGGGAGAATAGATTATGATTAAAAGTTACTTAAACACATTTGCATGTTAACACTCTTCGTTAAGCTAGTTATATTTTCAAAACATCCACATCACTGAGTGTAATCAATAACACTTTTTGTCCAGAATGCCAGTACTTTAATTACCCAAAACATAACGTGCCACACTGGATAACTGGATGAATTGAAGAGAAAGAAAAATATTGTACAGAATAATGGTCAACAAGGGACATGCTTGCCATATTATTAATTTGACATTGGTTTCTGATTGGGGGAATTTGCTTTAGCAGATTTTCAAACATTATCTATAATTTGCCCCTGAAAACAAATATTGTGACATTTGCATGGGTAGCGCCTGGTAAGAAGAACATTGAGATCAAGCTGCTTGTCAGTAACAATTCCAATACAAATGAACAGCAAATTTATTAGTATTTCACCAAACATTTATCATCACAAATAAATCTGAATGTTGTACATCATCACTGCTTGTTTCATGGAGCTAATTATGTACATACATGCAACTAGAATACATACATAACTTGAATGTACAATTTGCAATACTATTACCATTTTTCCAGCCTGTAAGATGATACTTTCTTACCAGAAAATCTTGGCTTTGTCTTGTGCTCCAAATCAACTTTTATATAGATTTTGTCATCCGAATCGCTTTTGTATGTTGTCATAATTTTTCTTTTGGGAAAAAATTCTTTTAAAGTACGAACAATATGTGCAAAATAATATTTCATTTTGGAGAAGAGATTGTGTATGAAATAATATAGAAGAAGGATTTTAAACAATTACATGATGGTCAGTAATAAAAATTAATGTACATCAGATGTAATTGTGCTGAAGCAGCATGCATTAGTAATATATGTTGTTTGTAATTTAAATTTGATATATGTGTGTTAGAATTGACAAGTTGGAAGATGAATAACCATGATAAAGACATATTCTATCACAATATTCTTATTGTACCTCATGATCAAATAAAAATTACGCCACATTATGAAAGAGAGATATTGTACACTTCCATTGTCCAAGAATTACAGGGCTTTGTAGTGGTATTTACATGCTAATTAAATATGCTACAGCTGTGGTCAGATTTTCTTAAGTTAACACCTGTTTGAGGTCAAGATTCCTAAGACCAGATGAGATTAGTGAGGCTACCAATAGGGAAATGGGGTAACACATGGGTATTATGAATATGGTAACATATAATAAAGGGAAATGCCTTGTGGTTACTTGTGTAAATTTCTCAACCAGTGACATTTTTTGAACTTGCCGATAGGACTGACAGCAATTGCAGTAACATATAACATGAGCAAAGATCAAAAACAATTGTATGTGTGTGTGTGTGATTTGGATTTTTAACGTAGCTTTAACAATTTTTCAGTCATATCGCTATGATGTCTGCAGTGTGGCAGTTTATAGTGATGTCTTAGCACTGTGGCATCATGCCGCAGACATGTCACAGCATGATGTCTCACCCAGTCACATCCTGACACCAGGCCGACCAGTCCTAACACTAACCTCTTAATGCTGAGCGCCAAGCAAAGCAGCTGTTAGTACCATTTTTTTAAGTCTTTGGTATGACTTGGCCGGGAATCGAACCCACGACCTCCCGCATCTGAGGCAGATGCTCTAACCACTAGGCCACCGGAGCGGTCAAAAACAATTGCTGCATAAGTACAGGAAGAGAACAGGTACATGCACCAAAAAAAACAAAACCCACATGTTGTAAATGGAGAGGTTGTTATACTTGCAAAGAAAATTACATAGCATGTGAAATGGTCATTCTAGGGATTTAACCTAAATGGAGTCTATATGGATATAACTACAGTGAATATTTAAATCCTGAAGGAGTATGGCATGTATTTTCATAGTTTACATTTAATATTTAATTTATTAATTTTTTGTCAGTTTGATAAAAGCTGCAGCTAAACAGGGGCAGGGCAAAAAAACACGAAGAGATGGAATCTCTCTCTCTCTCTCTCTCTCTCTCTCTCTCTCTCTTTATCAGGCCATATTTTATTTTGATCACAAGGTGCAAGAAAAAAAATGCAATGGAATACATAGGCATCTCTTTATGTATCTCTCTTCAAAAAAAAATGTGGAGAAAGCATTTTAGCATTAATGATGCAATTTTCCTATCACTTGTAATCTGAAATAGCATACAGTGATACTTTTAATATTTATGAAACTGGAAGTTATTATAGTTTAATTCCACACAGTGAAATGTTCAGGTCAGCATAATTATATGTAGATAAAAGTACATAATACATTTTAAAATACTTCATGTGGAACATATTAGTTACTTTCAGTTACATTTATTGATCCAGACCAGAAAGGTTACTGAGTTACAAATAGGACAACATTTGCGACGCTGTGTGGAACGAAGTAAAAAAGATGAAGTCGAGGTGTTGATCTGGCCTTGGCTTATACTCAGCATTGACTTGTATATGCATGAAGGATGGAAAATTTACCAAATTTGCTCATTTGACTTGCACTCCTCATCGACTTATAGCCCAGCAAATATGGTAAATTTCTGGTATGGTTATTATAACTTGTAATAACAATGCTAAGCAAGCAAATGCATGTTATGTTAATGATCTATTCACTAAGAATTTTATGTCAAATTTACACAGTCCAAAATAGTATGTACTCATTGGTTTCAAAATGATATATATTATTATAACTACAGAGACTAATTACTTCACAAGCAACCTGTGACTTGTTTCAGTGACTTATTACTCTTCGATCAACACCACCATCATTATCATTATTATCGTCATTATCATCATCATCATCATCAATCAAATGAGGCTCAGAAAGGTATTGTGCATCATTCAAATAAGTCAGACTGTGAATTAAAAGGTGCATTTTGACGACATGCATATCCAAGGTGCCATATACAGTCAAACCCGGTTATCTCGATTACGTTGGGGGTGTAAAAAAATCGTCAACATAACCGTCTCGAGATATCAGGGTTTAGTTGATAAATCTACTGCAGAACAATGATTATGCATCTGAAGTACCAAAAATGAGGAGTTTTGTTTCTAAAAACAAATGGCATTTCTAATGCACAATAAAAATAATAATTCAGTCATGCCTGGTTGCAGAAAAAAAGAAGATTGGAGGTCTTTTAAATGAGATTAAGTAACAAGTCGCATATTTTTACAACAATAAGTTACTGCAACAATGTCAGTGGTTTAAAATTGTTTTTATTTCGCTGTGAATAGCCTTATCCTTTTGGTAGGCTCAGCAAGACAATGATTTTCTCACGCTATCCAAAATCTAGGCCAATTGAAGTACATGTAGATGTAGAACTTTTTTTTTTTAAAGTGTTTTCTTTTGTTAGAGTTGACTTGTGACTTGCAGCAAAATGTAACTGACCAATATTGTGCGTGAAAATTAATCTGTTTTTTTTTTATCATTAGAGGTTTCTTTACGCCAGTATATGCCAGTTTTTACTGATAAATTTTGCTTCTGTACTGGAAAAAGACGGGGCTGTCGGTATTCATGTACCAACAAACTGTAAAATGTGTTTCAAGTCTTTAAAGTTAACTGTCTCAACATCAAATTCTGTAAGAAGCCAACTTATTCCATTCATGCAGTTAGAAGACAG